>PVKB01000784.1:512354-589469 GCA_004027205.1 Ctenodactylus gundi
ATATATATATATATATATATATATATATATATATAATTTCCCACAGCCTTGTGGGAATATACATCATCTAATTAGCCAAATGGATTTTCAGTTCAGCCCAATCATTTCTTTATCTAGCATCTGAAGCCCAGCGCTGCTCAGGGGACTGCACGGGCACGGAGGTCCTCATTAACTCTGATCTTCAATTACATTGATTATAAGCCTGCTTCTGTAATTGTGCAGCACAGATCAGGGGTGAGCTGGGGAGCTCAGGCCACTCCGTAATGCTCTCTGTGAAGCCAGAGACACATCAGCCCCCAAAGGAGCAGAGAGCTACATATGAGAACTAAAAATACCAAGGAAGGAGGTATCACCAGACAAAAATTGCCTGCAGAACCATACAGCAGCTGCAAATCCCTTTCACTGCACCGGGAATGATGAGAGGGGGCCTCTCAGGTCCATGGATAGAAGATTTCAAAACCAGGCTCTGGCCACAGTGCTGAGTGGCTACCAAATGAGTAAGTGTATGGCTCAAAGATGGTTTTCACAAATGCAGGTGGGGACTCTATGGGCCAAAAGTATTGAGCTCTCTTTGTCCCTCTCTTTGAGACTCAATTAATTAAAGGCTCCTTCCTTTGGCTGTATCACCATGGATTATGCCAGGGGCTTGGATCTGGGAGTATGTCTCTCCTGGATGAAAAACAAACTCTGTGATGAAGCAGAAATGAGGATGACCCTTTTTATTCCCCCACCCACTGCCCACCCCCAAGAGGTCCTTGAAGTTTGTGGCCCCTTTTGGCCTCTTTCCCAGTCCTTAGAGAACCAAGACGAACATAGTTACTCTACACCACTCACCATCAGTGGGAAGACATTAAGGGAGTGGGTGACTAAAATGCAAAAACTAATTTAAAAACAAGTTTGAGGGTAAGTGAAAATGGGTAGGAGCAATTTGGAGAGCTCAGAGCATCAGTCTACACGAGCAACTCTGGTATCATGATAGGGAGTGGGCATTTTTGCAAGAGTCACTAAAACAGACATCAAACACTTGTGTCTGTGTTTTCGTCTCCTGGACTTCTTCTCTCTTATCCTCTGAAAGGTCTTTATTCGTAACGGGATGGACTGTGTCCATCTTCAATCCCTCTGTCGCAGTCCTAACCTTCAATGCTTCAGAATATGACTGTATTTGATGATAAGATCTTTACTTCTTTAGGTAAAAATAAGCTAAATGGGCTCATTCAGGTGGGGGATAGCCCAATATGAGTGATATTCATATAACAAGAGAGAACCGGGCCTCAGACGTGCAAGGAGGGTGGCCATGTGAAGACACTAGGATGACATGACCAAAGAGAGAGGATCCAGGAGATACCAATGCTGCCGAACCTTGTCTCTGACTTCTAACCTGCCTTCAGAGGCAACACATTTCTGTTACGTAAGCCACTCAGATTCTGGTACTTTGTAACAGCAGCCTTAGCTGATTAATGCACACTACTTCTGTCTTATTCAACAAATACCTCTTTCGACTGCTGTTTGCTTCATATACTCACATTCATTTTGTGCTAGGTACCCCTATGGTTTACTGGTCAGAATAAAATTGCCCAACGCATAAAATGAAATGCTTAGCATTACAGAAGAAACCAATAAATGAAATATAGTTCTGTCCATGTACAGCTCAGAAATTCATGGAACTCAAGACAAAACTCTAGGCTAACCTAAGCTCCTTTGATCCACTCTGGTGTCTAGTCTGGTTCCAAACACCACTGGATGGACAAAAGGGAGTAGAAAGGAATAACAGAGATTGTAACACATACGCAATATATAAATAACATCGATAATAAGTGAAAGAAGGGGGTTAAGAAGATATAGAAGTTCCTGTGACTATTTTAAAGAGACTAACCGACCTCATATTTTTCATTTTACATAAAAATACATTTTTTCAACATCTGAAGAAGATATAAACTTGGCTAAGATTGGGATCTTCTTGGAATAATCAAACGACAAATCAGAATTTAGTGATGCTGTAATAGCTATATACTTAAATTTAAAGAATATCAGGAAACTTAAGAGTCCTAGTCAAGAGTTCTAAAACTCCGTTTTAATCATTCCCAAATAGCCTTTCTAGACAATTTTTCCAAACTGTCTCCTGCTCATGAAAATTTAATACTCCAGACATATTTTTATATCTGTTTTTATATTACATGTGATGTTTATACACTTTGCTGCTACTGTCCATAAAAAAGAGTAATTTTTTTTTTCCACACCATCCCTCAAAATCTGCTTTTGCCTCCTGGAGATGTGATGGTCCTCACTGAGGACGCTTGCTCTACACAGACTCCCTTCTTTTAGAAATGAAAGCAAAAGAACCTAAATCCCATGGTTAAGGAAAGGGAGAAATATTATGAAAATCTCACAGGGATTAGCAAAGAACAATGGAATGCTGCACAATGGCATTTCAGTCGACAATGGACCACATATGCAACAATGGTCCCATAAAATTCTAATGGAGATGAAATTCTCCTATCAGCCAGTGACATTATAGCCATTGTATTGTCAGTAAAACACGTTACTCACATGCCTTTGGTGATGCTGATTTAAACAAAACTATTGGGCTGCCAGCAGTACCGAAATATGGCACACGAACTGTATTCACAGGATAATGATGATAAATATCATGTTATTGCTCTGTGCACTTACTATACTATACATTTTATTATTACTTCAAAATATATCCTTAGTAACAAAAGTTTACTACAAAACAGCATGCCACGTTCCATTGGCAGCAGCGTCATACATCCCATCTTACTCTGCCCCTTTCTCCTGCGCATGATTTAATATTGTTGTTTTGTTTATCACATTGGTGGGAAGAATTGGCTACAACGCATAATATACCACATGGCCTGGGAGTGGAGCAGCCTTAGTCATCCAGCTGGATGAAAGTACCCACAGTGCTGTTTGCACAGTGACTCATAACATGCACCTGTTGTTAAGTGGTGCATGACGACCTTGACACCTATGACCCAGAATTTGTGACTCTCGTATTCTTACTGCCAGAAGGAAGGTGAGGTTTAGTGAGATCATCTTAATTACCAAGACTAGACAGGAGGAAGGTGCGAGGCCAGGACAGAAGCCATATGCTGTGACCACAGCTTAGAATCTGCTACAGTATGGCAGCCTCACCTCAGAGAGTGACCCTTGGAGGAGATCAGAAAGTTAGAGCTCCCTCTCTGGTGGGAAGTAGACAGGGGCATAGAAGAAGCACTGAAGAAGCTTGTCACTATCGATTCCACAGACAGAGGCATGGAGAAGGAGACGCCACTGGGATTTTGGGTGCACTATATTGGAAAAATAGTTGTTTCTAAACAAAGCTGTATCAAATTTCCCTTCTGTGTTTTTTTATTGCTTTAACTCAATATGTAGCATCCATAATTCAAGAGAGGAAAGATTTATTTTAGCTCACAGTTTCAAAAAGTCACAGTCCTTTCATGGGCGGCCTGCAGCAGTAGAAACACATGGTGAAGGCAGAGACAGAGGAGCTCTTCACAAGGATGGGTAGGAAGTCCAGTGGGTGAGGAAGCATGAAACTAGCTATACTCTTTCCAGATCCTGTCTGTGATTTGCCCCTTCCAGATCAAGTCTCAGTGTTCTACCCCTTCCTGGTTCAGGTTCTGACATCCCTCTCTTCCAGCCAGGCCCCAACAGTCAACAGCACATGTCGCCAAAGGTATTCTACAACATCCAAACACGAGAGGCTTTTAGGGGACATTTCAGATCCAAGCCATAAAGTCTTCCCTATCCTCACACGGAGGCTTCCCCGATGTGTCATGCCCACATTCACTCTGGGTTGTGTTTTAGCATTTTCTGTATCCCCCACAGCAAGATGTGATCAAAGTTTGTCTAAGAAACAGGTTGCCACAGAGTTCTACATGCCTTTATGTATTCCTGATCTTGCTTCAAAGTTAGGTCAGGGGTATTTAAGTCTGGACAAGAGATGTCTGAAGCTTTGACATCTCACAACAGCATTTCTCCCTCAAGGGATACAGCCATTTGGTACCAACCTAGGTAAAACGGAAAGAACAAAGTCCCCAAATGCTTCCTGTTTTCTTTCATTGTTGAAATTTTCAAGGAAGAATTTTGATTAAAAAAGGAAAGCAGCTATTTACATTTAATTGGAAGGTTCATTTTCTTAAAAAAAAACACTTTCTGTTATCTCGTTGGAAATTTATGCATCAGACTCAATCTCAGCACTGAGTTTCTTTTTGATCTAAGTTCAGTGCTTCTTGCATGAACAGGGTAGACAGTTGCTCCCAGAACGCAAAAGGCCCTTTAGCTTTGACTTTATAATACTGAAAAATCACTTACTCTTTATCAGCTGGCCAAGTAAGACATGCGATTAGACAGCAGCTCAGATGGGAGATCTGACAGGAGTCAAAGAGGGGCAGATTAAATCCTGGTCCAGCCACTGGCTGCTGGGATCCTGCAACAAACTTTGCCACAATACATGTCCTCCATTCCCTTGAACAGAAATAACATTTCATAGTTTCTGTGACCACCAAATACAATTGATTAAAATTGCTAGTGAACAATACAGAACCTGGCTAGGCCCTGTATGTTCGACTGTTCTAGGGGACATAGTTTGCATGGTAAGCAATACATTTAATGTCTAGATAGATAGACAGATGGGTACATATGAATGCATATTTTAATGTGTGTATGCAATTGGATACTAGAGTGCCTGTACACATGGCACATATATATGCATACATACACACAAGCACTGATAATTCTGTGGATAAGTGTGTCCTTCCGTCCTTCATAGATGATGCGTCCTGAAGGCATATAACACGGTATTCTTCCTGGGTCAGAGTCAGACATCATTTACATTTTAAAAAGTCACCTTGTTTTCATCTACCCAGGGCCCTCAGCTGTCTTCTGTCATGCCCAGCAGCTTTTCCTGACTGTCACATCATCTGGGGCGAGTTGGGCAGGGCAGGCATGAAGAGGTGCTGCAGGAGTGAGGTCCTGATGACGCTGGCATGCAGGAGGTTGAGTCCATTTGGAACGAAAATGCAGAATGTGTGGCTGACGGAAGTGACAAACGAGTGGAGGTGCAGTGGCCTCTGAATCTGCAGCTCGCTCTGCTTCCGGCCCCACTTCCCCGGCTTTGGATCCAACCTTTTCTATGTTATGAGCTTCTCTCTGCCTCTCCTAAGGAATCTGCACGACTTCTGGGGCTGTTTGGCAAAGATGGCTCACAACTGTGAGCACTAAGAATAACCATATTAGCAATTCCTCCCCGGATCTGTTTCCTTACTACACTGTGGGCTCACTGCCAGCCAGCCAAATCAGGCCCAGGCACCTGCTTGCTTTTGTGTCTCTCACTGTCAGTGTGTGTGTCTATGTGTGTGTTCCTTTTTCTCTAGATCTGTCTTCTACTCTCTTCTTTCATCTAAAAATGGTTTTAGTAGGAAAAGCTATATACTGGATTAGGTCAATGGTCTTCAACTTAGCATTTGAATGACCAGGGGAGTGGACAATTTTTCTTTTCTCAGCTTCCTTGTCTAAAAGAGAGTAGACATTACTGACATTGAAGCATGTGCATGAACATTGAGTGTGACTATGTGTTTCTGTTTTATTGAATGTGCTTGTCATGGAAAGATATTTACTTCTGCCTCTGCTGCTGTTGTTAATGTAATTGATATCAGAATATACCATTGCAGAATAGATGCCACTTTGAATCCCATTTTACAGAAAAGAAAACTGAAGCTGAAGGAGGTGAGAGGTGTGTCCTAAAGTGCACAGACAGAAAGACATTGAAAGTTAGAACTCAATGTGCCTCTCAGGGTCTACATCTTGGTAAGCCAGGCTATTTTCCATCATTCTGACATCAAAGAGAACCTGTCTACACTAACAGGGCTGTTGCTGTGAGATTACTTGGCCCTGTCAACATCTACCTCTGGTTATTTCTCTAAGTATTGAGCATCTCGTGGTGGTGGTTTGAGCATAAATGACACCATGGAGAGAGGAGGAAATAGGGTGAGAAATAGAATGAGTGAGGGGAGAGAAAAAGAAAGAGAGAGAGAAAGAAAGAGAGTGAGCGAGAGAAAGAGAGAGAGAGAGAGAGAGAGAGAGAGGAGTGGGAAAAGGTGGCAGGGGAGAGGACATAATACTGTAATTCAATACTTATTATCTCCAAAGACATGTAATACATCTTCATGACATATTCAGGAGATACTTTCTGGAAACCAGACAATAATTCAAATTAATGATAAGCTTAAACTAATTGTTTTATGATATTACAAAGGACTACATGGGGCAAAGCTTCCAAAAATCAGAGGTTCCAACAGTCATGTTGATGGAACAGATTTCACTGCCTGGCAAAGATGAGAACAGCTGCCTACATATATAATATTGGTACCTGGAGCCACATAATAAAGGATATTTGCAGCTTAGGCACGCTGTGGCATTCTCAGCAACCAGCCGTGCACCTGCCAAATTTTACTATAAATTCTGGGAAAGGTAAGTGGAGAACAGAACGGGTTTCTATCTGAGGACCAAATGAAGCTCTCAGACCCATACTGGGTACTGGGTGGCCAAGGACCTCATTTCTAGTAAGTGACATATATGAGGAAAGAATTCATCACTTCTGTCCCTAGAGGAATGGGTAGTCTGGCCTGGAGTCAGGCAGAACTGTTGGAACCCTAGTCCTACCATCGACCACCCGATGAATTTTAGGTCTAGTACTCGACTTGATCAGCCTGAAGGATCCTCTTTTATTTATTTATTGGCAATGAATTTTAAGATACCTCTGTGTCCTTAGACACATTTGAGACTAGCACAGGCGACTAAACTTTGCCATTTACTTTCTCTCGTGTATGTCCTTCAGAGCCATACCTCCTTGTCGTTGCATTGTGTCATCACCAACATGGCCACTGACACAGGCCCAGCTGGAAGGCAAACTCTTCCTGCCCTGGTCCTTTCATCTGGAAGCAGCAGGTCCCTCTGCCTTGAAGACCATATAGGCACTCCTCTCCTTATATTAAGGTTCTGAAGCATCTGACCACTTGATTTCAGGGCAGACACACTGACAAGAAGTGTGGGAAAGGTTTGTTGGCTCATTCCTATAAGAAGGGATTGAGTTTTTCTGAAGAAGAATTTGTATCTAATGTGTCTCTGAGTTGGTGTCTCTTAGCACAGCGTTTGACACTTGGCAAACAATGAGTAAAATATATTCAGTGAGTGTGCAGAGTGACAAATGATGCTTCGGCCCACTATCTGGACAAGGCTGCCTTGGACACTATCAGAAATTAAAAGAAGCCAACCACATGGTTCCCACTCCTCACTTTTCCAAGGTACTTTATATCTTCCTAGAGACTCACTAAGGGGCCGAATAGGACATTATTTTTTAACATCTAAAAATCCACATAACAATTTTAGGCTCAGTAATTCATTGATCCTCAAGCAAAAGCTATTGAACGTTCTTGACTCAGATCTGTTTTGTATGTCCTGTGAGGCTATAGCCATGTTTATCAGTCTCTTTAAGATTAAATGTCCTCATTAAAGATGAGGAGAATAACAATCTCCAGGAGTACTGCCAAGAAGAGGTATGGTACTTTCTACAGCGGTTGACATTCAGTTTTAGTATATTGTGTGTATGCTGTAGTGTCACTGTAATTCCCAAGTTGGACAAAGATGTTGAGGGCAATAAAAAGTGTGTTTTGCCTGAGTAACACATACTCCTGGAAGTAGCATCCAGAAGTTTATACTTTAGGTACAGTGTTTCATCCACTGTCACTTCATTTCTCAGCAGCCCTGGCATTATGTTTTACTCCTAAACATGTTTTTTTTTTTTTATACAGTCAACATGTGTTCTGTTTTTCCCACCATTTTTATTAATATATATATGCAATACAAGATGTTTACAATGAACTTGAGTATTTTGTGCACATATATGTCACATCAAATTTACAATCCCTTCCCATTTTGGCCCTCCTGCACCCTCTGTTCCCCCCTAACTCCCACACCCTGTGGTTCTATAGAATGTCTATATTCTGTGTTTCCCAAATCACAGGAACCATACAATAGTCAACATATTTAATTTTCTACATCTGCTCTGTGAACACCACTTACGTAGGCCTGGTTACAAGCAGTGGATATTCAACAGAGAATAAAAGACTTGTAGAGTGTTGTAGAGTGTCCAGTGGTGGACAGGGGATGAGCATTAAACATGCTCATGCATCAATACTTACATGATTACAAGTGTGAATGGGTCCTGCCAAGAAAGAAATGAGCTGCGGAAAGGCCGCAACAACACACGCCTGTGTACGTTTTCATGTATGTGTATTTTACAGTAGAGAGGAGATGGTGGTAGTGGCAGCAAAATCATGTTCTTTACAACGGGAACATGATGTATGAAGTTTCTAAGACAGGAAATAGCTCAGGGTCTGTTTTCTGTTAGAACTAATAGTCTAGCAAATGATGCTAGTGACGCTAGGGGTTACCCATGACATTGTTTGCATGTATATTTATACTTTTTGCTTTTGAGCTTAATTGTCCTTTCTTGGGGACTAAGTATCTGAAACAATACAGCCCAATAATGAAATTCTGACTGTGAATCTAAACCAAGCGCCATGGTGCACAATCACAGTTTAGTTTATACAACAAGAATGGGCATTAGCAGCAATCACATGAAAGACCAAACAAAACTCCCAAAATTTCACTTCTGCAAAAAAATACTGCCAATTTGCTGTCTCTTTTTTTTTGTTGTTGTTAAACTCATTTAGATGATGACACCCTGTTGCGTTTTAGGAAGAGAAAGATTCAGCGTAGTGTTTAAGAGCAGAAAAGTGAATACTGCAGCCAGCGTTCACGTGCTGGCCCCGCCACTAACTAACCGAGTGATAACAATCCAGCTAAATGGGCTTTGGTTCCTCAGCTATAAAAATGTGGATAATGATCTCATAGGAATGTGGGAGGTAATATATGTAAATTAAATTTTTCTTGTTTCAAATTACTCACTTTAATGTAAATGAGGTAATATATGTAAAGTGCTTAAAACACTACCTGACACACAGTAAGTGCTTAATGACTGTTTGTGTTCTTATACTATTAGTACCTACATATACTTGATAATACTATTGCGAAGTAAAAGGGAGTGTTGCCTTATTCAAAAACATTCTGGCAAAAACAAATACAATAACCAAGACTCCCGCTTACGCAACATTTTAGCTCTGGTAATAGCAGCATGGACAAGAGCCCGTTCTGTGACTCATTTTTACTTCCTAACTGCCTGCTCCTGTTCTGGACTTCAGCCAGGAGTCACTTCTCAGCTTCGCCATGGACACACGCACATCAGATTGTGTGTGTGCATAAACAAGAATGCACAGCTCCTACTGCCTCAGAGGACTGCGAAGAAATGGCATTAAAAGTGAGTGATTTGAAACAACTGAAATTTAATTAAAAACAAAATTAAAAGTTGTTCCAAGCCTGGCGCTTTAGCCAGCAAGACTCAGAGGAAATTAGTAAGTGCTGCTAATAGCTGGATGCAATTCACAAGCCTCTGAGCGGAGACAGTCGGGGCAGAGAAGATGCATACCTCTTAGATGAAACAATTAAAGATCACTTCTGAGAAATCATCACAAACAGTGTCCCAGCGCAGAAAGCATCATTAGTTGGTGATGGGCTTCTTTTGGAATTGCTCATTCCCATTAGGTGGCTGTACCCTGAGAGTCAGTACTGTCGGTGTCAGCACGCAACAGTGATTTTGAAGAGCACATTTGAACAAGTGAGAGATGGGGGCAAATTTATTGAAAGAACAGCCATCTTCCACTGCCTGAAATGCTACCTTACTAATGTATTTGTCCTTTGAAGTGTCAAATACTCAAGTTTTAATGCCATTCATTCTCCTTTCATTATGGTCCTAATAAGGACTAATTTCCGGGGGGCCTAGGCACTGGGTTGGGTCAGAGAGCTACTTGCTGGAGCTCTGTGGTAGGTAGGGTCTGTCCGAGGGGGGAATGCACAAGGGGGCTGATTTTGAGACACCGAGAGGTCGGGGTAGGGGTGGTCTTTCACCGGCTCTCAGGACGACAGCATGGAAGTAACAAGAAAAAAAGCAAAAATTGTGCCAAGAAGCAGGAAGGTAGAGCAAACAAGCCAAAGGTAGCAAAAAGGGCAGGTGGGGAGAAGCATGGGGAAACAAAACCACAACTGAGATGCTGAAGGGTTGCGGGACCACTACCTGCCCAAGTTGGGTGGCCAGATTGACTTAAGCACACATAGTCGCGTCAGACCGTGCATGTCTCCGCTGAGCCAGGGCTCTAACTTGCCCAGCTTCAATTTCCTTATCCATACCAAGGCCAGAAGCTTGACTGCTCCATGCCAGCTACTCACCTTGGCAACCTCCCTCACTCACCTGTCCCAACCCTGCTGACCTTGCTCCACCTTCACAGCCAAGCAAGTGGCTTTAGACCTGCCACTTCCTTTCCTTGGAACCCACTCTCCTCTCTCCTCCCTCCACATCTTTGTTTACACATCACCACCTCAGAGAAGTCTTCCCTGACCACCATACTTGAGCAGGACAGCCCAACTCATCTTCCCGACTAAGTTATTTTCAAAGTTGTGGCCGCAGCTTCCTCTTTTATTCTGCTGATTAGGTTTGGTGTCTGTCTCCTTTGAAAAGGACACCACCACGAAGGCAGGAGTCTGCATGTCTTTTCCACCAGCACCTCTAGGCTTCAGGATATGTACAGAACTCATAGATAGATATCAGTTCGACACATGAAGAGTTCTGTAAAGCTTAAATAAGGTATTGTAGATAACAAGTCTCACATATCCCTAGGTGCACATGATGACTTTTATCTGTTATTCTTTTAGTTACTTCTTATGTTACTTGAGTTCTAGAGTAGATTTGTTTTAGGGAGGGCAAAAGGCAGGGAACTTAAAAAGGGGCTGGAAGGCTCCAGATGCCAACTTCACCTTATCACATTGAGTCTAGACATGCAATACAGTGTAAGAGTGTGCTTGTTGCATCCAAAGACCTTAGCAGGGATGTCAGGATGAGGTGGGGTGAGATCAAGTGCTGCTGGGGTTGATGTGATGGGTCATTTAGGGAAAGGGAATAAGATGGAGCCAATTTCCTTCTATACTAACCAGTCTTTTCTTCAAACTGTTACGTTTGACTTCTCAAAGAAGAAAAGGGATCTGTTCAAGCCCAAGCTCTCCTTTAATGCTCAGGTCAACAAGTACATCCTCCAACAATCATTTGAGATCTGCCTCAGGGATCATGATTTTGACTCTTCATCCCCTAATCCTGGTAGGAGACTTTGGAAACAATACAGCGTATCTTTATTGGATGCATGACTGGTCTTAGCAAGTCCTCCTCTTTGCCAGATGACATTAAACTTGATTTGGAGTTTCAAAATAAAATTTTAATTGAGACCACAGCCATAATAACCATATGAGTGCTTTAGACTTTTTGATGTCTTTATTAAAAATAATCTGGAGTGGGGAATGAATAAAAATAGAGGTTTCTATTCTGTTGCGTACCACAACAAAAGGTGAAGGCTACAAAGGCAGGAGAGAGCCTGTGTGAAAGCAACGCATGGTTTCCTTGGGAATAACCAGTCAGAATATTATAATAAAGCATCATCAGCCTTGGGATGCCTGAGGTGGGGAATGAGGAAAGTTAAAGTTGAAAATAGTTGCCAGCTATAGTCTATAATTTAAAAAACTGCCAAGCAAGCTACTTTGCAATGTGATGTAGAAGCTGCCATTTTAAATTGATTCCATATTTTAAAAGTGATACCAGCTTCCACCATTAGGTCCCTGGGACTCAGTTTTGAGGAAAGACCTGTGCCCAGCATGTTAATGCTGCATTTGGGTCTTGCAGGAAGTGGCCACACTGGGGAACTTTGTACTCACAGGTCATCTGGACGCCTACACTCAATGTGATAACATGAATTTGGCATCTCTGTCCCTTCTCCACCTCGACCCAAAAGCTGTAGAGTCATTATCTAAGATATTTCTCAGACCTTTCAAACCTTCCACAAAGTAGCCTTCAGAGATCTGGCAAATTAATTTTGCTCACAGAGCACAGTGACGTCTCTTACTGATAATTTTCATCCAGGCAAGGTTTGCAAAGGTCCTAGTACTATGTGTTCTTCCTCATTGCTTATATGTCTCCCCCCTTTCTCTCTCTCTTTTTCCCTTACAAATGCAGCCAAGAGGCGGGCCTCTGATTTGTAATCTCATCTGGGGAAGCTGGTGCTTGCACAGAATTGTTAATACTAACAAATGTTTGCATGTCTGCTGCGGGCCCGGCCCTTGCACTTAACCATTAGTCCTCACAATGGTCTGGTTTTTGATTCATTACCACCCGCATTTGTCAGATTTTGAAAACAGTCTTGTGGTAATGCTATGGACTTTGTCACTATTGGTTTGAGCTTCCTGTCACCATGCCTCAAAGCTGTGCCTAAGGGAGATCACTGCTGCAGACTCCCCCTCGCTTGGGATTCTCATGGTGGTATCTGAACCCACCAGCCCCTCAGGGATTCCAGAAGGCAGATGTTACATCTCCCCTGAAAGGTGCCCTTCCTGGGCTCCTAAAGGAATGAATTGTTACATTTATCGGTTCTGTTTCTACAGATACTCCCTTTTCTTCACTACTACTTTATTTGTTTGTTTGTTTGGTATTGAAGATTGAACCCAAGGTCTTTGCTCCAGTCTACATCCTCAGCCCAGTTTTATTTTGTTTTTAAGTTTAGGGTTTGAATTTGTGATCTTTCGGCCCCAGCCTCCTAGAGTATGGGATTACAGACCTAGGATATCATAACTTGCTTTCATTCTCATTTTTTTTCCACTTCTTATGCCATTATGCAGAAATTTCCATGTGGGCAAAACGGAGTCACCCCCTCATAGGATCACTTGAGTCAAGCTTTGCCAGCTTCATTTCACATTGTGGTCTGCCAATTCACAAATCCCACAAAGTTGGAGATGTCAGAAAAATAGACCTTTCTCCTTAGGAAGCTTCAAGGAGCATGGCAGAAGCTATTGTTTACTGTTTAATTGTTTAATATATGCTAAGCAAGATCATCTTTTAAGGTGGGTTTCTGTGATTGGCCCCATTTTACAGATGAACGAGCAGAGGCCTCGCATGATTAAACAAGTATCTCAAGGTTCTGTAGCTAGAACTATTCAGAACTAGGAATTGAGCCCAGGAAGTGTGATGCTAGAGAAGAGACTTAGCTAAATTAGACATTGAGGAAATAATATAAAAGCTGCTGAATTCATAAAGGAAACGTGCAGACTATTCAGCATGAAGGGTAGGAAAGTCATGAGGATAATAATAAAAACTAATATTGCCAAGTTTTTCTTGTTTGCCAAATATTCTACTCAATACTCTACTAACACTATCTCATTTAATTCTCAGAATTTCACAGATGAAGAAATAAGCCAGAAGGGTCAAGAGAGATTGGTAACGTCAGGTAGCTGTGAATCAACAGTTAGCCAGCTGTGTCAACTCTATGTGCAGAGTCTTGAGTTACAAAATCACATTGCCAATTGCAAAAACAACTGTGATCCCACACTCCTCCTTTAAAATCTCTCAGTGGTTTCATGATGCTCTGCCACTTCCAGCCCAAAAGTCCAACACAGAGGCCTCCTGCTCCTCCCAGACAGTTCCCCCATGAGTCCCACTGAGGCTCCCATGGAACCCCAGCTGCTTTAGATGCTGCGAATTCTTAACAGGCTTTTGGCATGTCCTTCTTTTTGCCTGAAAAATCTGCCCTCTGTCCTCATTCTCTGGCCTTCCTCCTCATCAACAGGGGGCTCAGACCCTCAACTTCAGTCTATGCCAGTTTTTTTGTTCTAATAAGAAAAGATCCAAGCAAACTTCTCCTTGAAGGTCCCGCAGGTCTGCCCACTGGGAAACACTCCAGGCTTCCTTGGCAACCTTGCCTCCTCTCGTCCGTGTGCCATCCAGCACCAAATTATGATCTGCCAACCATTGCAGTCTTCCATTTTGCAGCTACCTCATCATGTTGAATAGAAAGTCTGAGAGTTTCAGTAGCATTTCCTGCCTGCTATGGTTCTAGCTAACGCGTTCCCACACAGTCTCACGTACTGGAAAGTGATCATATCACAGAGGCACTGCTCTAACCAGTGGGCTCGCCCATGAAAGAGGTCAGCAGTGGAATGTGTTGATTGGGGGCCAGTCACCGGGGGTGTAACCCAAGAGGTGTTCTCGTCCTCAGCATGTCCCTGTGTATGCTGCTCCCTGGCTGCCATGCCTGGGAGACCTTTTCCTGTGTCACGCGCCCCTGCCAAGTCATTTCTGCCTTGGAACCACCACTGATCATGGATTGAAACCAAATTGAATTTCCCCTCCCTTAAGTACTGCGTGTCAGTTATTGTGTCCTGTGATAGGAAGATGGTTAGGATGCTGATTATGTATTTCTGGCTATTTTTAGGCTACACTGTACGTCATCCTCACCTTCCTTCTGTGAAGCAGGGACTTACTGTTTGGCTTTTATAGATGGTGTGATTGGTGGCCCAAAGAAGTGAGATAACTCATCCAAAATCCACAATTAGTTTAGTGAGTGAAGAGGAGAGATTTGAACCTGTGGTTTCCTGATTTGAAATTCCATGTTCTAGCTTCTGTCTCACACACTTTAAATGCTGACTCTCTCAGAGTTCGTCCCAGAATTTGCATCCGGACTCTGAACAGATGCTCGGAAAATGTCAGCTTAAACCTTGAATGTATGTGCTCACTGATAAAGTTCAAATGGAAATCAATGTTAAAGAAGCAGAAGGAACACACAGGAGGTTCAAAAGTAGTCCATGTCTTGGGGACAATTCCACCTGGGGCTGAGATGGCCAGGCCATCGTGAGAGACTCAGAAATTTACCAACAGCTTCTGGAAACCCCAAGGCTTAGCAGTTGCAGATATATTTGGCTTAGATAATCCAGTGGAGCCGGCTGGGGAAGGAAGAAAAATATCAAGGCTTTGCTGGGTACCAGGGCTGAGTGAGGAGACATGTGCCAGTTTTAATTATTCCTCCCATTTCACCACTCCCCCTTGGATTCAATTCATCTCCCACGTCTATTCTCTTGTCATCATCTAAGATGTTCAAGGTCCCTCAGCATCTGGGACTGAGATTTGGGGATGGGGACATATCTTTCCCCCATAGCCTGGGCTTCCCACCACCTTTTTTTTTTTCACTCAGACAGCCTTGGGAGCCTGCAATCCCAGCAGAAGCTTGGCTGTGATAATTCCAAGCTTTTTTTTAAATGACAACTTGTGGGTTGGGGAAGTTTACTCAGCTGCCTCCTCTCCCAGCATACTTGCACAGAGGCTGTCCTGGCTGAAGATTGGTCCAAATCCACTCAAAAAGAAAGACTGAGAATACTAATGAAATGCTGGATTGTAGACCTGGGAGGTCTCCTCTTTCAAGGTGTGAGTAAAGTTGGCTTTTTAAACTGAAACATAATAATTGCACATATTCGTGGGGTACAGTGTGACATTTCGGCACTTCTATGTAAGCTGTGATATCAAATCAGAGCAATCCGTAACCTTTATTTAAAAGATTTATTGTATTTTTGGGTTGGGAATACTCAAAACACATCCTTGTTGCTATTTTGAAGATTACAAGAAATGCATTGTTATTAATAGTCACACAAGTATGTTATAGAACAGTTAAAATTCTTCCTCTTATGTAACTGTATATTTGCAACTAGTAAACAACCCTTCTATGTCCTTATGCCCCCCCACCCTTTCCCGACTCTGGAAACTGCTATTCTTTTCTCTACTGCCATGAGATTAACGTTTGTTTTAAGCTTTTATACCAGTAAAAAGAAATGTGGTGCTCTTTCTGAGCTTTGCATATCATAATATCCTCCAGGCTTTTAGCCCCAATATTTCTCATTCTACTTTTATAATATTAGGCAAGGAGGAATTTTAAGTAGCATCTTATTTCTCCACTTACATTTTACAATAGAAAGAAAAACAATGCCTGGAGAAGTAGCGAGTGTCCCAAAGCCATACTGAACTCACAGCAGAGCCAGAACCTGATCCTAGTCATCAAATTCTCTTTCTACCACATTCTGTGGGTGCAATTTGAGATATTTCTGCTTAAAGCCTTTGTACCTGTGTGACCCTGAGGTGATTATGTAACCTCCCCCCCCCACTCTCGTATGACTTTCAATAGTTATTAGTAACTTAAATTAAAATGAGAACATTAGCTGGAGTGACTTCACGAGTTAATAGAATTAAGAGGTGTTGCCTTGCCAAACACTTCGCACAGTTCCTAGGAGTGATCAACAGTCTGTAAATGTTCTCAATGCTCAGTACTATTGCTGTTGCAACTACTGGGGAGCCCTCACACAGGCTCTACATGAATGTAGTGAAAACATCCATGTAAGTCATCTTTCCATTTCACGGAAAGCCTACCATCAACCAACAACCACATCCAAGCAAACATCGATGGCTCTCAAGCTTAGCTTAGGGGACATCACCAGAGACATCCTCTCCTTAACCCCACTCCTCATCTCCAGCTTGGAGTCCTAGGAAGCTTCTCACCTGGGCCACCCAGCATCTCATGGCATCCAGCCCAACACCATTACAGATCTCACACTGTCTTCCAACCTCTTCTTGCTTGGTATGTCCTATCGCCACTCGAATTGGGGAAGTCAGAGCTTGTTTTTCATCTACCTAAGCATGTCACTGAGCAGATGACATGCACATAACTGTTGATCATTGAAAGATGAGGAAGAAAATGAGGACAGGAGTAAGGGAAGAAAGGAAGAAGTGGATACCAAAAAAGGAGGAATATTATTCATGATTTTTAAAGTATTTAACGTCTTACTTTGGCCAAGAGAAGCTAACTTTTCTAACATCGTTCATTTTACCTATCTTGCCTTTTGGTTAAGGGAGTAAACATGAGTCTTTTGGGGGCCAGGGGTGGAATGTCGTGGTTTGGATCTGGAATGCCTCTGAAAAGCCTCGGGTTTCTATGGATAACATGCAGCACTTTTGGGAGGCAGGGAGTGGCTGGAAGGGGTTGATGCTTAGGGCTTAAGTTGGAGGAGTGTGTGCTGGTTCCGTCATTCCCCCTAGACTGGTCTCAGTCCTGCTGCGCTGCTGTGAAAATCTCTGTCTCCCAGAGCGCCAGCTCAGGCTCTGGCTCTAGCTGCAGCTCTGCTGCATTATTCTACCATTTTCCAGCTGCCCACCCTTAACAGACTGAGACCTTCTGAAACTGTAAGCTACAATACATCTATTCTCCCTAAGTTGTGGATGCCAAGTATTGAGTCATAGTGACGAAAAAGTAACTGAGACAGTGGCCTTCTGCTTATAGCTACAGAATGGAACCATTAATGAGACAAAATCAAATATCCTTATCCCTTTGAACAACCTTCTGCCCCCAGTTCCTGTGAACATATTTTTGAACACAATCTGCTCTCAAAACATACAAATTAGTCTCCAATTTTAGACGTCAAACTCAGTTATCTCTTTTGTTAAGGAGAGAAATTGGGAACAATTCATTCTGGTTAGAAGCCAGGCTAACATCTTTGCACAGGGTATCATTAAAAATCCCAATTCCACTGGCTCTCGTGATACCTTTCAAAGCCCAAATATGTTCAGCTGCTTAGAACAGTTTTCCTAAACTTGTTCCTCCCCAGGTCTTTGTCACATTTAACTGGGGAATCAGTTACTCTTTAAGAAAGAAATGGCTTGAAGCATTTTTATCCCTTCCACAGTTTTGTGGATTTAAACTTTCTTAATGAAGAGGTATAGAAAAAAAATGGAGCCCACTCGAGGGGGTGTCCACAGTCCAACACCAGCTCCAGGCATTTGCTGGGCAAGTTGCCCATGAAATACAAGAAGGAAAAAATATTCACAGTTTGTAATTATATCACGAGTTTCATTGCAGATCTCATTTTAATTCTGACTGAAACCTAGCCTGGCCTTCTCCCGGTACTCTCTCACGTATAGTTATTAAGTCTGGGTTGGAGTTCAACCTATTCTTCCTGGTTTCAGCATATTAATATGGTTTATTGGAATTTCATTGCCACCTCCCTCATGAGTGTTCTGAATCCCAGCTCAATTTATATTTTCAGTCTTCCTGGGCTACAGGACAGAGCTGGATTCATTTTGGAGGTGGGAAGAGGAATGTGAGTTTGACTGGAGGATCTCATCTTTGGAGACCAGGGCAGACGTTGGGAAGGAAGTCAGTCCTAGGAGAGGAGGCGATATGAGATTCTTGCACTGCCATTCTCTAGGATGTACCTTCCTAAGGCACCTTGCCACACCCCTTTCATTTTGTTTTTACAGGGACACTTAATTACATATCTGCCGAGCTGGAATTTTCATTAGGCAGTAGGTTGGAAAATGACAGCGTTGTGGCCCTTGCCTTTGGGGACATTTATGTCTTTTCATTAAAATGATTTCCTTTTTTGTCTAGCAAATGATTTTTTGGGGTGTAGGTACACCAGCTCTGCCTTGTGAACACTGCTATGGTTACTGAATATGATACACAAAACCAACAATATGATCCAGCTCTACGGAGCTTTTAACTCAATGGGAGATACCATATTGAATTAAATATATGATTACAAATAGAGGTAAGTTCTATTAAGGAAAGGAGCAAGGGCTACAAAGATTAAGAAAGAACCTAACAAAATCTCGAACATGACAATCACCACTGAATAAACAGAAGAAGCCGAAGAAGGGGGTAGGGAGAGCAAAATGTGCTAAGGCCCTGAGGAAGGAGGCAGCAGAAAAGCATTGAGTGGCACGGGATAAGACTGGAGAGGCAGGCAGAAACTTTACATCACAGGGTATAAAGGGCATTTTAAGAAGTTCAGTGCTTTTACAGTATTACGCAGTAAACATGTGTAACCATGTCTACAGCAGCACAAATCATAATGGTTAACTGAATTTTGGAAGCAGCCTGTGGACCCATCAACAGATGAAAGGTTAAAAATCTATAGTCCTGCTGTAGCATAAATAACAATGCATTTGAGTAATTTGTAGAAAAACTGATGCGGCTTAAAACTATAGCGCTAAGTGAGATAAGCCAGACACAGAAGGTGAGGTATCTCATAGTTTCTTTTCCAGGAGACTCTCAAAATATAAACAAGTTAAAGGGCAAAATAAAAGATAGATGGCAGAAACAGAGAGGCAAATTTTATGGAGACTGGGAGTAGAGTTAGAGGTGGGGGGGGTAAATCAAAGGATAGGGAGAGGAAGAGGAGGTGAAAAGGACTAAGTGTAACACATATGTGTACCAATTCCTCAAGATGACATTATTAAGATGCATCACAAACATATACCAATAAAATGATAATTATAGGAAAAATTAGAAGAGAAATTGATTCTTTTAACAAAGTACTTAAGAATTCATTGAATAATTTTATGGGAAGCCATAACTTATTAAGTATTTCATCATAAAATACCACTCTGCTTCATTTTTTTTTTTTTTTCAAAAAAGCTGGAGGGAGGCTAGGTTTAACACAGGAAGCCAGTCCTGAGAGGAAAGCAATTGTTTCAAAGACTTACACAACAGCTAACAGTTGGGTGAGAAAGATGGTGAAGACATTAGTAAAAAGAATGCTGTATGTGATATTCAAGGAAGGAGAGATTATCTCTGGGGAACACATCCATGACATTCCCTGGAGAGAGGAGAAAATGAAGTCAACATACGTAAATGAGAAAAGGTGCTAGAGACAGAAATAAGAAGAAAGCAAAGGTCAGGGCAGCCGCGGACACACGGCAAGGCAGTGGACTTGTCCAAAGAGCTGTGTGTGTGTGTGTGTGTGTGTGTGTGTGTGTGTGTGTGTGTGTATAAGTTAAGCAAAAAGGCCTGGGCCTCATCGTACAGCACTTTCGCCAGTTAACATGTTCCATGATGTTAAAGATCTGCAATCAGCACTGAATATTTTAAGACAAAACCTGTGATGATTCCAGAGAGCACAAACTAATTTTTAAAAACAAATTGCTTACAGGGCCACCTAGAATCAATAATGCTCTGCGAAATGGACCAAGCGCAAAAGGCTGACTATAGATGGGTGTCCCTCTTAGGAAATGCACAAAAATAATAACATAAAAAGGCCCAACATGAATGGTAGGATAGGAAGAGAGGCAATGGCTGGAGAGAAAAAGGGTGAACCTCTGAAAAAGAGGTGGGCACAGATGCTCACTAATTCCCCAAGCCCCATGGTTCAATGTGTTACAAAACTTGGAATTTATGTATTTCAAAAAAATGTTAAATTTTATGCCATGTAAAATTTTTACCAAAATGAAGAAATTAAAAGACAATAAATGAATAAATAAATTGTTTTCCAGTTTGTGGCTGAGCATCCACTTCCAATGTGGTGTAATTTTCCCTTCTATGAACTGAAAATATTCCTCCCATGTATTCAAATCACTGCGAACTAGCTGCAGAGCCAATTAGGAACCCCATTCCTCATTAAAGGCACAAAGCCATGCATTAGCTCACTCTCCGGGGCTCAGAGACATGACGGTGGGGTGGAAGCAAATACACGGAGACAAGATTCATTGGGAACAAATTTGTGCTCAAAAACAGCTACATGTGTGGCATATTAATGAGAGAGCCCAATTTAACATGTGGGCATTTAACTTCATGATTTTCTAGGCTTGCAAAGAATCCTCAGACTCCAAATAACTCAGCTATTGAGAACAGGGAAGGCTAATACCATAGTTCATACAAAAATACGAGGTGAATAGTTTAAGTTAATCATAATATAATGATGCTTTGCTATATTGCAATATGTATTTTTGCAGTAATCACATCAATTTAAACTCACGTGTGTATATGTGTGTGTGTGCGTGTGTGTGTGTGTGTGTGTGTGTGTGTGTTTACATGCACGCACACATGCAGCTAAGAATTCAACAGACGTTCTTGGACCTGGCTCATTCCTAAGTCTTTTATTTCTTAGCTTAGGCAAAGAATAGTTAATGATCAGGGATAAAAGCGCAAACAAACAACAAACATTCTAAAAGTTCTCATAAATTAAATGGCCTTAACATTTAAATTCTAATCAAGTGATTTCCAATACAAATATCCCTTACTAAAGCCAAAAGTATCCCTTCTCTTCTCTTCTACGGTTTCACAGAAATGTGGTCATCCATTCTCTGGAGGTTGTCTCTGATGGGGAACTCATTACCTGGCAATGACCCCCTTCCAATATTAAGAAAATATTATCACAACTACTAACATTTATATGATTTATGGAGCCATTACTAGGTCTTAGGTACCGAGCTAAAAGCTTTATGAGCATTATTTCATTTATTCTGCACAATAATTCAATGAGATAAGTATTGCTATTATCACCATATTATAGATGATGAAACGGAAGCTCAGAAAGTTGAAGTAACTAGAACAAAGTCACACATTCAAGAGCAAAGGCAAACATTTCCAGTCTCAGTCTGTATTTCCTGCCACCCATCACCAGGCTCATTGTCCAAATACCCGTTTTGCCTCTGGAGGCTTCACAGAATGAGGTTTTTCCCCTTTTAAAACAAATAATAATCACTGTGATCTGTCATATATGCTTAGCATATGATAGGACTTTGGTCGAGGATTCACTTAAAATTAAGCTTTTATACTTCTTTCTCTCTATGTGGTGCCCTTATCAAAAGACTTACTGCTCTGAGGCCTAACTTTTAAATTTTATTTTTAATTGATACATAAAAGTTATACATATGGACGGGCCAGAATGTGATGCTTTGCTACATGCAGCATTGTGTTACATTCAAATCAAGCTAAGGATATCCATTTTTTGAAACATTTGTCATTTCTTTGTGGTAAAAATAATTAAAAATAAACGTATTCTAGCTTTTTGGAAACATGCAAGATGTTATCATTTCCTCTGGTCACTCTACTGTGCAATATAAGAGTGGAATTTAATTTCTTCCTTAAATATAGCTTAGAGTTTATTGACCAAGATTTCACATTTGTATGATTTCACTCCCCTCTACTCCCCAAACTCTAAAAATCACTATTTTATTCTTATCTTCTGTATGACCAACTGTTTTTTAGATTCTACATCTGAGTGAGATCATTTAGCCTTTGTCTTTATGTCCCTGGCTAACCTCACTTAACATAATGATCTGTGTGTCCATCCATGCTGTTGCAGATGTCAGAATTTCAGCTTTTCTATGATAAACAGCATTCCACTGTGTATATAAACCACATTTCCTTATCCAGTCATCAACTGATGAACAGTTAGGATGTTTCTATGTCTTGGCTCTTGTGCATAGTACTACAAATAAATATGGGAATGCAGATGTCACTTAAACATACTGACTTTTATTTTTCTTGAATATACACCCAGTGGTTAGGTTGCTGGTTCATATGGTAGCTATATTTTCAATTTCTTGAGGAGTCTCCTTACTATTCTCCATAATGAATGTAACTAATTTACATTCTCATCAACAACACATAAGGATTTTCTTTTCTCCACATTCTTACGGTACTTTGTATCTTTATATATATTTTTGCATAATAGCCATTCTATCTAGTGTTAGGTGATATCTTGTTGTGTTTTGATATACCCTTCTCTGATAGTCAGTGATTTTGAACATTTTTTCCATATACTTGTTGCTTATTTGCATTTCTTTTTTGGAGAATGCTTATTTTGTTCTACTGCACATTTATAAAACCGATTGTTTGATTTTTGCTAGTAAGTTGTTTGATTTCTTATTCATGTGGATGTTGTCACTTTGTCAGAGGTATACCTTGCAACATTTTATTCCATTTTGCAAGATGTATCTTCACCCTAGCCCAACTATTCATATAAACAAAATAAGGATCTTAAATCCTTCCCCACAATATTGCTATGAGAACCTAATGAAGAGATGCTCTTAGAAAACTGCCAGGCATGCAACAGAAATATTAAGCTTCTTTCCTGTCTGAGTTCTTTCAACCCTTCTTTTATAAAGTTTCTCTTCCATTTGTCTTTTAAGAAGTCATCAGATATTTACAATATTTTAAATATCTCCACTGCCAAATCCATTTCTCTGAACAAATTCCAAGGAACAGCCTTTCTGAGAACAGAAAATTCTAAATGCAGTTTTGCCTATCTACAATGTAGTACAACCTTCTCACCCACTTAACCTAGACAGCTTGTTGTTTTATATGTGCCTCTTCTCCTGGCTGCTTATTTTAGACAAATATATCCTGACTTGCATTGGAAGTCTCAGGAGACATACAAACTAACATCTCAGTTAAGACAGGCTTTTAATATTAAATACCCATTCTAACATCCATTCATCTATATGTTACATGAGTGGCATATAACATATTGACGAGGTCCAAACTTCTGTGATCAAGGCTAACAGGTCATGAAATTTAAGAACAATCATTGATATGGTATTCAATGCTACGGAAAAATCACTAGAGTTATGCTGTCAAGCGACTCCATTATTAGGGCATTGATAAAGTCACAGATGTAGGAAATCAAATATCTTTTTCAAAGGCCCTTATGAGCATTTCAAGGGGGTCTCAAAGACATATGTATATGAAAGGAATAAAATACAAAGATATTGACATATCCCTCAAAGATCTGTTAAGGGACCACCTAGAACTTTCATAAAGAATATTAATACCTAGGCTCTGCCCTCATAGTGTGATCAACTTGGGTTCTTGGGATGATTAGCCAAATTCAGCTGATGTATAGATCACAGCTAAAGAAGCAATGCTAAATTTAGTAAGTTTACATTCAAGGCTGTTCCATCTCTTCAGTATGTGTTCAAAAAAAAAAAAAAAAAAGCCATTCATGGCCTTGAAGAAGCCCAGAAAAAGAAGGGGAGAGATCTATAAAGGGCTTGGATAGGGACCATGTCAGTATATTGCTCTTGCCAGCTGGGTCTTGGACAAGCATTATGTCATATTGACCTATTCCCTAAAATAAGCAGCAAACATCTTATAAGAACATAAGGTCAGAATTTACTTTCTTCTTTAATAAGGGACAAATTGCTCAGCACCACCTAGTGTTTCAGCACCACGGACAGCTCAAAACACAAACTGCTGGAAACACCAACAGAGGGCCAACTTTGGAAAGGAGGTGTGCCTGGGAGAGTCTGAGAAAAGATGAGAACTGCCACAGTGACAGTCCTTGGGAGACCCAGCGCCTAATGGAGTGGCTCCTATTTGATATGAGCTTCCTTCATCCTGATAAGCTTCATTTTGTTATTTAAACTCTAACTAACCAGTGGTCTTAGGGGTCTATATTATAATATAAGTGTAGAAATACGTGTGAAATATTATTGACTCTGTACACTCTGCATCTATGCCAGTTACTACATTTAGGATATATCACAATGCAGTTATAAATATCAATGTTAAGTGATGACAAGGGTTCAACAACAACAAAAAAAAAAGTTATCACCATTACTTTTGGCCTTGTTCTCCTATGAAACGCTCTCCTATCTCCAGGAGTCTGAGCTGGAAATTCTATAGTCTAACACATAAAAGATTGTTCTTTTCTAGATTTTTCTTTATGCACTAAAGAAAACTGGACTCCATCCTCTCTAGGTTCCATTTCAACTGGGAGTAGTAGCTTCTGAGAGCTACTGGGGCAATGAGGTGTGCCAATATGAGTTTCTATAGCAGAGGCATTTGGGAACACATCAAGGAAGGTGGGATTACCTGCAAGTACTACACAGCCACTCATCAGGCTGCAAGTATGGTCACTCTCAGGGTTCCCACTGATGCCCAGAAGACCACAGATTTTCACATGCTAATGTTACTTCTGGAGAAAGCTACCTCATGCACTCCAGTTTCATTCACCTAACAGAATAGCTCAAGTCACCTATGCAGTTCCCTTCACCTCCCAGCTTCTGAAGTCTCTTGTTGAAATGCTTTAAGAATTAAGGTTACAGTACTCACCAATTCTTGAGCAATCACAATTGTTTAGACACTTGACTAGGTGCTTTGTACACATCGTGCCATTAGTTAGTCCCAAAACTTTCTGCATTTTGCAGAAGAGAAAAATAAGATGTGGAGAGATTATCTGACTCTCCAAAGCTTCACAATAACTATTCAACAGAACTGAGATCCAAACCCAAATGTATCTCACTTAAAAGCACACATTCCTACCTAAGATGTTATATCATGCGACTGTTGGACACTGAGGTTCTGCGCGCCGAGTTCTCAGGCCCACTCAGTGCTGTCCATCATGCTTCTATCACACGCTCAGGTACACATCATGTTAGTTCCAATTTTCTTCTGTCTTATTCTATTTTATGTTCTATATTCCTGATGCTCTGGAACCTGTACCTTCCTGACTGGAAAGAGGCAACCTTTTCAGAGGCTGGTCAAAAGACTTCCCAGGAACATACACTATCTATAGGCAAACTATCAGTATAACTATCTCTCTCCTAGTTGGCTCTTATACCTGAAGACAATAGTTCCCTTTCCTAATCACTGGATGGCTGTATACAAAGCAACCCTCAGCAGTCTCTATAACCTATAACCAATAACCTGCAAAATTATTCAAGGCAGTAAATTTTCAACCAGTCTATTTCTGCCTGCCCTGCCCCTCCATTCCTTCCAGCAAGGACCACAGTGCAGGTTCTTGATGTGTTTTCCAATTGCTCCCTCTAGATCTCGGCTAACTAGTGTGTTCCCTTGCCACCCTGCTATGGCATGTCGTGCATCTGGTTTCTGTAATCTGTGAGTGTAAAAATTCTGTGTCAGCTTTGTCTCTGTGTCTTCTCATACCTGGTTAAAAATAAGTCCACGTATATTTAAAAAAACTCTTTCTACTGTATTTAGTATCTGTCTTACTTTTTTGCTAATTAAGCTTTCTCACTGCTTGTAAGTCTAGTATAATGATCCAGAGAATCATGAATAGCTCTATTTGATTTGGGGCAACATTTGTTTATTCAGCATGTATTTATTGAATATCTATCAGATATATAACATTAGACTGGTCATCAGGGATAAAATATTTCTTCCAAGAGACTCACCTTTTACTTTCACAACAAATCCAGTCTAGAGGCAGAAATATTTAAAACTACAGACAGTTATACAAGTTTATGTCTACAATAGGACTAGGGATGTAGATGATTTGTTTGTAGAACATTTGCCTAGTGTGTGCAAAGCTTCTGGTTTGATCCACAGCATCACAAAAATAACAAGACTGAAAACAAAATAAAACAAAATTATGTTTATGATACAAATCAGAATAGGGCATTAGCAGGCCAATGAGAAAGGTGTTTTTTTAGTTCACCATGTTTTGAAATGTCCTTGGAATCCATGAAGATCATTTATGACTTCAATATATGGCTTTTTAATTTTGCTATTTCCCAACTATCTGCTATCTGAAAATCTGATAAACATGAGAGTTGCAGTCTTACTCATGTCCCTAAGAAGTAAGTACCACTGCCAACTTCATTTTAGAAATGCAAAGACAAAATATAGCCCCCAAGGACACAGAGAGATTAAGCCACACAGTTGACATACAGGAAGCACATTGTTGCATAAATTATTAATTTTTCGAGACAGGGTTTTACTCTTGAATTCTTGTTTATATCACTTCATGAAAAACAGAGGGAAGAATAAACCTCCAAAATACTCCATATAGATCCAGTGGAAAAAGATTTTAAAAATGTAATAATACTAACATAGTGCTAGAAGCCAAAGTTAATTACTTCTGAAGAGTATTAAATGTAAGAGGGTAGGGGAAACTTCTGAAGTGTTAGAATTCCTTTTGCATTATTTTTTTATTTCCAGTTTGATGTGTTCCAGTGTAATCCTATATTAAAAGTTCTTACCACAAGAAGAAGAAAGGAAACTTTTGGAGGTGATGTTTATGTTCGTGGCTTTTTTTATGGGGATAGTTTTACAGGTTTATATATAACTTCAAAGTAATCAAGAGTGTGAATAAACTTCAAAAATGCATTAAGTTCCTCAAGTGATTACCTTCCTTGTAGTATTTATACTGAACTTCAATAGATTTAAAGATGGTAATACTAAGTAAGGATAAAGATTCAGGATGTCAGGCATCAATACACCTGCTTGGAAGATGTAAACTAAACACACCTTTTCTGGAGGGCACTTTAGACACTGCTATCAAGCATCTTAATCAGCTTCTTAAACAACACATTGCTAATAATGACCATGGTGACTACTATGACTCATTAGTTCGATTTCATTGGGTGAATGATAAAGGGTAGAATGTAAGATACTTATAAAATACATTTACAATGAAATGAGATATGAAGGCTGAACATTCAGGAATTCTGTGTGAAATTCATATAATTTTCCTTGAGTAAATACTTTTGGGCAAAAGCAGCATCCTGATTTTGGAACAGGACCCACAAGCCTGCTAGGAACCAGTAGATTCTCTGAAGTAGCTCAATTGTTCTCAGCTTGCACTGGAATTCTTCCTGTAGTGATCAAACCTTATCTTCATGCATAGAATAAAGCAGTCTTTAATTCTATTAATTCAGGATTTCATATGATAGAGGCCTTTCCAAAGCCTTGGGATGCTTCTGTATATATCAAAATCCTGAGGTTGGGTCATGCATGAAACATCTGACCAGCCAGGGCCCAGGGGAGGATGCTGAGTTACTGTGAGGCTTCTTGGGTGTTGGGCTCTTACCGTCTGCAATGAAGTGCTCAGGCACATGCAGAGTCACCTTCACGGTGAGCGGACAGGACATCTGGCTGCCGCACACCATAGCCAGAATGCAGGAGCTCACAGCAATCAGTGTCAGTGCTGTCTTGTTCACTGGGCTTTTCAATAAACCTAAAAACACAAACACAAATGGAAATCTGAGGTGGGAAAATGGGGGGAGAATGGAATTTCCTGTTATTCCTTAAATGGACATCTGAAAACAGAATAAAAAGAAGATGTTGACTTCCATCACCACCCCACATATTTTCCAACTTCTATAGTACCTCTGTTGGGTCCTGATGTTAATTCATCAAAAACTGAGTATATGAGTCACATTTACATCAAAATACCTGAGAAAACAACTTAAAAGGAAGAAAGATTCATTTCGGCTTATGGCTTCAGAAGTTTCAGTCCAAGGTCACTTGGCACCATTGTTTTTGTGCCTGTGGTGTGGCACAACATCATGGCAGTCATGTCAAACCAAGCTGTTCTTTGCATAGCAGCACAGAAGCAGAGAGAGAGCCAGAGAAACAGAAAGCAAACTATAGTCGCCAAGGGCATGCTCCCCTTACCCACACCCTTCAAATAGGTCTCACCTCCTTGTTTCGACTATGCCCCACGAATCTCTTCAAATTAAGAATCCACCAAGCAATTAATCCCCTGATCATCTTTCAAGATATTCACCTCTGAATATTGCATTAACAGCTGACTTTTATTTTGATTTTTTGGGGGGCATTTCATATTTAAACCTTAACAACAGGCTTACTTTTTGGTAAAGATAAAAAAAATAATCTAATTGAAAATTGTGGCAATTTTTCTTACCTTCCTTCCCAATTTATTTAGTAATTTATGATGTATTAAACTCTCCATTGGCTCTAGAAACAAGTGGAAAGTTATTGTGTTGAGATCAGTAGTACCTGGGGGAGTGAATGTGTGCTTTGGAGTTAGTCAATTCTGGGTCCAAAGTTGGGCTTTCCTCTTCATGGGCTCTGTGATCTGCTTCATTCTCCAGACTTCAGTTCCCTTATTAATGTATCTCATAACATTACCATCCATGGTGATTACATGACATGATGTACATATAATGCCTGACAAATAGGAGGGTTCCACAGGCACCTGCGATGTCACTAGAATTTACTGAGTACCTGCTTTGTAAGATATAGAAAAAGCAACATAAGAATACACCCTGGTTTTAGGGAGTTTATAGGCTAGGAGAGAAAAAGCAAAGCTCATTCAGAGCTAATTAGATTCTGAGACAAATTGTGTTAAGACCCAGACAAGAGGGCAGGATGTGGAGAGTGAGATTCTGCATGGGAACATTAAAGACAATTTTATGATGCAGTGGAATAAGCAGATTGGATCTGCATGGCTAGGGGTGTACTGGGCCAAGAGAGTGATTTGGAGTCTGTCCTGAGTCCCCTTTGTTCCTGCTCCTCTGGGCTTCGCTCTACTTATCCTCCAGATTCTGATTACAAGCTTTTGAGCAATACCTCCCAAATTTCTTATGCCTGCTAGGCTCTTCTTTTGAATAAACCACTATACCCAAACCTCTACGCTGTGAGCATGTCAAATACAACCCATGCAAAACAGGACCTGCGATCTTCTCTTAAAGACGCCCTCTTTTTTTTTTTTTTTTTTTTTTTTTTCTTTTTCTGAGCTCCTCAAAGTACCACCAGGCAGGCAGTCTGGCCCTCTGCTGTCATATTTCAGTATTTTGTCTTCCTCCTATACAGAAACCAAATAGTCACACAGTCTCAGTTCTATGTCTTCAGCATGTTCATGTTCCCCTCCTCTTCTCTTCTGGGGCCTCTTTGCTTAGAGAAAATCAGCAGTATGGGCATAACTGTCTACTTCACACCATATGCAACCCTGGGAGCTGTTCTACAAGATCTGGTCACAGCATGTGACCTGTGATCTGCGCTCAGTAGCCTGGCCTCCACAGCCTTTCTTTCTGATGACCCCCTGTGCTACCACTTCCCGTGCTTGTTCCTACCTGGGACAGGTGCTAGTGGGCCTATACTATTTCAGTGCCCTCATAATAAACCTCCTCACCATGCTAACATGGGTTTTGGTGTTTCTCTGGATGGAGTTCCACTCTCCCTCTGTTTCTTTCTCCATCACTATTGGAGAGATGCCAGAAATGTAAATTTCTCATGCAGATAAAGATCTACAGTCATCATTTTTTTCCAAACACTGAGTTAAATGGGTAGACTGCACATTCCTTAAGAAAAGTAATGTGTGTTTTGCTCACCATCAGGTCCCAGTACCTGGCATATGGTAGACTCTAAGTCAATGCACAATCATTTCTAGGAGTGACAACCAACACAGCACAGCACTGACCACTGAGAAAGTATGCTAGACAAAAGGCCCACACTAGTGTGTTCCAGTAGAATAGGAACCCTCTGACAGTTAATTCTCATATGTCAACTTTATTGGTTAATGAATGCCTAGAAGGTTTTTAAAGCATGCTCTTGGGTGTGTCCTGGTGGCTCATGAAGATATAGCCTTGGGGACACCCGTTCCTCTTTGGTAGTGTTGCCTGATTCTGCTTTCTGGCCACCCTCAACTAAGTAGTTTTGCTCTAGCACATCCTTCTGCCATGATGTTCCTGCTCTGGTGCCTGAGAATCATATAATGAAGCATCCAAAACCACGAATTTAGTTAATCCTGTCCTCCTTTAAGATGTAGGTATCGGGTACTTTGTCCAGCAAAAGAACACTGACTAATATGAGCCCTCATGACATCCCTCTTTGGTGTTGTTCTACAGACACCAGTTTTTCTCGGTAAAGAGTAAGCTGCTTGAGAGAAGTGATCCTATCTTTGCTGCCTCTGTGTCTTCATGCACAGCTCACTGCCTGAGACCTAGAAGTTGCTTAATTTTAGAACAGGATTCCTGTCTTTATTCCCAGCCCCAAGACAATGTATGATATAGTAGGAACTGTTCATACATTTGCAGATGTTAAAGTTGTAGAATAAATGTTAGATGAGAGAATAAATTAAATAGAAAATGGTTCTAGTGCCTGGCTGTGGGAAATCTCTAAAGCTTAAAATGATCACAGAAAAGAAAAAGAAGTAAGTTTTAGTTCTTATCTGAGTGCCACAAAAAGTTGTTTCCAACCCTGATAATCATAGCAGCACAACTGACAATAGTTAACATGTGGAAGACATCAAAATATCCACCAATAGAACAACAGAGATGTACACGAAGGAGTACAACTCATCTATAATTTTGAGGCTTTTTTAGGTAAATCCAAATATTTCAGTAAGTAAATTACTTAAATAAGTTAACATCAATGTTTTCTACTGGGAAGATGACAGGCTAGGCCTTGGTGTCTTGCACAGATCCTTATCTTAAAATTTGAACATATTACTACAAGCTTTGTTACTTAACAAACCACATGAAATAAAAGTTATCAGTTGCATTAAGAGCAAGACTCTGTGGAGTCTATTGTAGTGGGAAAGACATATGACGATGAGTCAAGCACAAAGAAGTTCTGGGGGAGGCGAAGCTGGTCCCAGGGATGCGGGGTGAAGGGCAGCTGGGAGTTCCTGTGATGGGGCAATGGATGCCCTGGCCAATGAGTCATGAAACACAGCACACTGAGCACTCCTGAGGAAACATTGCTCATCCTTGGCTTGTGCAGTAGACAAAGTGATGAAACCAAGTTCTTCCCCTCACTAATTAACCAACCACCAGAAATGCACTTGCACTCCACAGGGCCAATCTCTGGCGGGTAGGAAAACAGCTGAGGGGGAATGGGATGGATCAAGCTCTTTCTTTGTGACCCTGCTGGACTAGTTGCATCCTCTGGGTCACTTACACCTTTACAGTAGTCCAAAGTGTCTAAGAATCAACTTAGAGAATGAAAGGACTTATTAACTCTTCTTTTGACTAAAGAAAACTAATAAAATGACATACCCATTGAGAGTATTATAAGGACCAAAGACATAATAAATGCCAAATTCTCCACATAAGTCGTGGAACATAGTGGCCCTCAGGAAAGGATCATGTCCAAATCACACAGAAAAATCTTTCTCATCACAGGACTTACTCACTTTTTTCCCCAACACTATCAGAATAGTTCGGATTGCATTATTCTTTATAGAAACACAAGGGAAAAAAAGTAGATGGTGAAGGGAGAGATGCAATAAGAGAGAGAACACGGGAGAATCGTAAGTTGAAAGCGTCCTGGGGTGACAGTTTCCTGAGAGGACGCCTGCATCGTAGCTATTTCGGAAGCCAAGAAGGAGGAAAGCGGATGGGTCAAGTGTGCGCCAAGGCTGGTTCCTATGGAGCAGCCACTGCAGTTAGGGAAGTTGCCATGGTAACTGAAAACTTCACAGTGGCACCCAAACAAAGGTGACTTCTTAAAAAGTTCTTGATTCAGAGAACTGAGCATAGCACTCTGATCTGAGTAGGGGGTGCACAGAGTGGCAAGCTGGAAAATGTCTATCCCATAATATTGACACTGTCCCCAGGCAGGCTCTGCACTTTATTGTCATAAAGAAAAAAAGACAGGGACAGGTAAAGGAACCTCTTTTGTTTGACTTACTATGTTCCAGATACAAAGACGGGTATATATCTATATATTTGTCTTTCCGTCCACCCACCCATCTATTTATCCATCCAACTATAAACTTTTAAACATTAATTTTTGTTCTGGGCACCATTCTAGGCATAGGGGAAATGACAGTGAATAAAAAAAAAAAAACGAACACCCGTTATATACTAGAGGGGAGAATTACCACTTTAAGACCTCACATCAAGGTGCTACTAATATCTTTATTTGAGACACCTAGAGCAATCACATGACTTGTCTAAGGTCATTAGAAACTGGACTGGAACTCATCCCATCCATCCTCTCCCCTGTATCATCCTGCTTCCTACTTCATCATATAAAAGGGTCCCATGATGTCATCATGTGGCTGTGAAAAATGTAACCTTTGGAGATAGAGATATGAATGTTCAAATCCTGGCTTGACCACAAAGCCTCTGGGCTACATTTGCCAATTAATCCAACCCTTGTAAATCTGTCCCCATGTGAACAATTGGAACAGGTGGTTTTTGTTCAGCATGAAGATGAGGCCAAGTTAATATCATGCATGTAATTAACCAACAAAGAAAAAGATTGCAATAAGTACAAGTTCCAGGACCTAAAATGAATGCCCTCATATGGCCGAAGTCACAGTTCTCCTTGGTTCACACTACCCTCCTTCGCAGCGTCTCTCCCATCCCTCACACGGGGATAAGTTATGTTAAAGAAGTATACAATCCTACGGGGCATATTGGTTACTGGGGCTGGAGAAAGCAAATAATTCTTCTTTCAAATGCCTCACAGCCCTCTTACCCCTCAATGCTCATAGCTGAAGAGAAAAACATAAAAATACATCACTGAAGAAATTTGACAGGAAATAACTTGGTATTGTTGATCCACATACTGCCTGTAATTTGAGGTGTGATTGATTCTTCATTCGGAAATGCCATGTTGAGAGAAGAAAATCAAATTTAAGTTTGAAATTGAATCAATCACATTTTACAATAAAGTAAATAGATCTAACCCCATCAGTCCATGGTGCTTGGAAAACTTAAGGCTGCCCTGATTCCATCGATTCCTACTGCCTAGTATCTCCAAGGGATGGAAGAACTGGGATTGAGAAGTCATTTCCTTCTTTAAATACACATGATGTTGAATTTAGGGACAGGGACTCTAGAGAACCAGGACAATAAGGCAAAAGGTACCAGAAGGTAGTAAAACCACTTTTACAAGAGGAAAGAGAGAGGCTAGGCTTTGGTTCTAGACATGGAAATTTCAATCCAAACTTATCCACTTAACAGTAGTTTAACTCTTTTGGCAAGTCATACAAATTTGCAAAAGCTCAATTTCCTACTCTATAAAATGCCAATGATAACTGCTAACTGGTTGAGCAAGGTGTGGGTTAAATAGGCCATCATAATCCCTGCATGGAACACTGTGCCTGTCACATACCTTGGACTCAGTAAGCTCCCTGTCTTTGCTTCAACTCCCTCAAAACCTTGCTGTCCAACTGCTTGACACTTGGCATTTAAACAAGCCGAAAATGTGTTTTTGCCTATGCTGGCTTTTATTTGTTTATTTTGTGGTTCTAAGGATCCAACCCAGGGCCTCTCACTAAGCTCAAATTGCAGCTCATTTTCAGTTCTAATTTTGTTGGCCAAATTGGGCAGGAACTCACCTTGGCCTCCCAAACTGCTAGATTACAGACCTGTGCCACTAGGTCTGGCTTTAATACTTAGCTAATAATTTCTGAGGACAAGTCATATTTGATGTCCTCTCCTCAAATTCGATGTCCATGTCTAGAAATAATTCTGTTCAATAAGTAGATACCTAGTGTGTTTCTACCATCTGCTAAACCTCATATTGCATGCCTGCTTATTATGTATTCTCCATGCCTACACCATGCTTGAATATAGTGGGTGTTCAGTGACCATTTATTAAGGAATGGATGCTTAAATGTCATTTCCTTTGGTACCAAGAGATGTCAGTATTAGAATATTGTTGTCTTCGTTTCTAGTTTTCCTAGTCAAATGGGATCACTCATTGTGTCTGGGAAGGGTTGGTCCCTACCTGGCCAAATCATACCCAAAAGCTACTGCTGAGGCTCTAATCTGCCTGCACGTGGCAACAACCAGTGCATATTTCTTGAAGAGCCTCATTTACCTCAGTAAGAGTATCCTGGGATTTATGCAGCACCTGAGCTCCAGACCTCTGTGCTTCTTGTTGTATTTCTGGAAACTAAAATTGGGACACATTGTCTGACAAGTGCAAATAACATGCTGGGAGCCAGAAGAAAGGCTATTTGAAATTGAAGCTTTCTCAGAAACTCTAGAGTGTGTGGCCCATATCCTCAGCCTGCCTCTTAGATCTGGATTTTCCATCCTCTACAGGGTAAGGCCTCAACACAGAGCACCTGTTTTTTCATCCTAACTTACATTTGGGTCCACATCGCTCCTCCATGTACCCTTCTATCTCTGCCATGAACCAGTTTTCTTGTGCCTTCAGACATTCTGATCTCTTCCATAGGTTTGTTCTATAAGATATGTGTAAGTTTCCATCCAACTCCTGTTTGTATACTCCTAGAGACAGCAGGCTCAACTCTTAACAAGCAGAAATTCTACTCTCAAGCAGGGTAATATCTAAGAAGCCCTAAAAACTCACTCTATGAGTCAACTTCTACTGTCCAACTTAAATAGGATCATCTAATACCTACTTTTCAGGGTAGTTATTTTCTTAGCTTAGGCAGCAATTAGGTCATCTTGAGCTTTCTGTCCTCCAAATTAAATATGAATAGCTTGATTGTATTTTCTAAACTTATTTTGAATCTCTTTATAATTCTTTGTCAAGATTGGTTTTTCTTAAGATGGCTTTCCTAATAAAGAATGTCATCATTATCATAACCATTATCACACCATTGCTGATATTTGCAAAAACATATATCCCATAATATAGCTAAACATTTTATGAATTACTTCATTTAATCTTCACAGAAACTTTATGAGATGGTTTCTATGATTATCTACATTTTGCACAAGAAGAAACAGAAGCTTCCACTTGCCCAAGGACATGTAGCTGAAAGGGAATGGGCTAAATTGGAAAAGCATTTGACTTCAGAGGCCAAGGTAACAAGCATTACCCCCGCAATGTCACTGTCAATCGCTAGTTGTAGTTTGAGCTGAGTGTAAGCACCAACTTTAGACACTGGCCTGCTTACATACCTCAGCTTGTGCTGAGGTTCTGCTGGCTGTGGGGAGACTCACCGTAGCCTCCTTACCTCACCTGATGGTGATCACAGTGTTCAAAGGAAACTTGCCACACCAACAGGAAGAAACATGCAAAGGGTGATGAAAGGAAACTGCAGCATGCAGGGTACCTATTTCTCTTTACCCTCAGCCCATAAAAACACTACATGTCTCACTGTGGTACTGAGGGCCAAGTCACTATCCATGAGGCTGGCAGGGGAGGTGGACAGTTGTGGCAGCTCTGTTTCATGGGTAAGAAAAGTTTCTACAATTACACTCGGGTTGTGGCACCCTGCTGAAGTTAACAACAAGGCCAGAAGACACTACAAGTGCCTATACATAGCTAGCTATTTAGGTTTCTCTGTGGCTGTTTCAGGCACCTACTTTTGCAAATCCAAAGGTCACTTCAAGGTGGAGATAGTGGTCATCTAGAAAAGAGTATAGGTGATTAAGATAGGACAGATGGTGCCATATTATTTTAGCTCCCATTACCTTATAAATGATTCTCAAAAATCGCATTTACTTTTCAGCAAAACCTTAATGCAGTAGGAATTGCTGTCACCTCCAGCAGACAAAAAAGGAATCAGAGACACCATGAAAAACTTACATTTAAACACCGAGGAATAACTGGCCTTATAAGCCGTATCTCTTGACTCACTATGAGGGCTATTTCTACAACACCCTGCTCCAGTCTCACTGGCTGGGTACAAAGGTAGAATTAGGATCTGTACTCTTGCCTCCCAATCCATTGTTCTCCAAATGTATCTATATGTCTCAAGGAGACAGGACAAATGCCCCACACAACAAGATGTCTGTAGAAAGAAAACTTTTCCAAATTCAAAAAAAAAATGCTGTAGTGTTCTACCATTCTGTATTCCCCTCCTAAAGTACTAGCAGATAAAGCTGGTATTAAACTCTTCAAAAAGGCTTGCATTCAGTTCTTTTTTTAATGTGATATTTTTCTATAGTACTAATGCATTACAGAATTATCAATGCATAGTATGAAGCAAATGAACAATGAGCTACCTAAATAATGTATACAAGGATTGTTATTAGTAATATTAACTGAGGCCAATAATGAACTGTTGTTCCTATGCCAGTCACTGCCCTAATGATGCTATTACATTATCCTATTTAAATTTCTTAACAGGTTGGCCAGGCAGGGGTGGGTACCTCTATTTAAAAATAGGGTTCTAAAGTATCTTAACTACTTTTCTACTGATGGGACATGATACATGACATCCACCACTTCACGGGGGGAAAGATTTAGCTCATAGTTCAGTCTGTTTCATGGTTAGATGGTAATGGCAGAAGGAATTGATGGTGGAGAGCTGCTCAGTGCATTGAGAAAGGAAGGAATCAGACACGGAAGCAGTCAGCACAAGCGTACATCCTGCTAGGCCCCATGTGCAATAATTTTGTACATGTCCATTAATTCTCCATGCCTAGTAATTTGCCATACCCTGGCCACACCTTCAAACAGTGCTTAAAATTCAAACATAATCTACAACATCCAACTGCAGGAGAATTTTGGGGGTTACTCCAGATCCAAATCACAGCGTAGGGAAATGGTGGGGGGAAGTATCATGGGCAATCTTACCTGACTCCCATGTCTGTACTCTTCTAATTCCCAAATATTAGGAACAAATAGAGATTTAGCTTCATAGGAAAAATAATATGTAAATAATGAAAAGTGGCAGGTACAAGACCCCAGTTCAGGAGGCTGAAACTATTCAACTTGTATTTAGCAGATGCATGAAATGCATTATGGGAAGGGAGAAGATGGAGTACTCAGTACATGAAATTGCAATGGAAAAACGAGGAACAGAAGAGAAGATAGTTGAAAAGAGCTAAATTTCTAGAAACAAATGGATAAAAATGAAACAGAAAAGGTACTAACTAAGATTCAGATTCATAAGTGATCTTTAACTGGGATTAACAAAAATTATTTTTAAGATATTAGTGACTTATTCCTATGCTAGCACTTTGTGACTATAGGCTATTTAGATATATCACCACCTTCATCCCCCATCAAAGACAGAATGAAGACGTAGGGGCCAAGTAAGGAATTGAGCACAGAAGTAGACAATTGTTTCCATGGCTACCACTAAAGAAAAGAGCCAATCACCGCTTATTTCTACAAAAGTCAGACTTTCCATTGTAGATCTTATGGGAAAAGATCTCTGTTTTATTTTCCTAGTTGATGTAAATTTTGGCCCAAGGTCTGCAAAAGCAGGTTCAGGAAAACATGTGCATTTATTTTTCATTAGGCCTCATATTGTGATACTGTGGTTTTTTTTTTTTATCTGCAGAATCTCTTACTCTCTAAGTTCTATACGTTTACCATAAACTCCAGGCAATGGAAGCTAAGCAGGTTTAAATGACTTGCCCAAATTCTCAGAACTAGTCATGGATACATAGGGAATATCAACCAACACTTACTGATCTCCAAATTCAAGGCTCTTGCCAACCATTCTCAGCTTGCCCAGACACTGAAGAAACATGGTGACTGGCACTCTACTTCTATAACTAGAGAGCCTCCTGAAATCTCTGTACACCATCCTGCTTTCTTCTCACAAGAAATCAAACCTATCTGGCTCTCTCCAGTTAGTCCATAGCCTTCTGTAGGAGTCAGATTTGCCTTTCCTTTTCCTGTGCCTAGTCATATGCATTTCTCACTCCCATATTTGTGCTCCAGTCCTACTTTACTCAACATGTCTAAAGGACACCAGCTTCCAAAGATCAAAGAGATTTCTTGTTTCCTGGACATTTTCCTCCCCATTGAAATGAACAGGAATACCATACTCTTATCTAGTCTTTCATATATAGTCTCTTCTAGTTTGAGCCACATGATCTAAGAATGTCAAGAAAATACAAGAGCTCTGATCTTAACATGTTACATAGAGCAGGTAATTTTCCACAGTGTTTCCCCTGGTCATTCAGGCTACATAGGCACATCATCTAGAGTTGGAACTTGTTAATTAAAAAGAAAACTCATTTAAATAATGATGATAATTATGATGATAATAATAATGACATCTTTTTGGGAGAACTTGGTATGTGTCACATTATGCAAAATATTTTACAAATATTTATTCATTTTATCAATTATAAAGATTTGCTAGCTCTCCATTTTACAAATGATGAGGTTTAGTTTACCCTATAGCTAGAGAGCTATTATGAGGCAAAGCCTGGATTCAAATATAGATCTAGATGCCAAAGCTCTCAGCAGTATTAGTACATAATCTCTTTTCACTGGTTCCTTTCAGGGTGAAGACCATACTATGTGGATTGAAAATCTCCTCCTAAAATGATGGCCAGTTGAATACATTCCTCCCATCAAGAATCCCACAAACTTGCCTCCCTCTTCCTTGACAAGATCGTCCATCAGGCTTGATTTGGAAAATAGGCTCCCATCTTTATTTTGACACAGATTCTGTGATGTATCTTTCACATAAAGAAAGTAAGCATGAAACTTCAAAAAGCAGAGCTGGAGGAACACTTTTAAATCAGTTAACATAACTCACCCAAGCTAAATAAAGGTTAGAGAGGAGGATGGCCTAGCCCAGAGTCAGAGATAGATCCACTGGCCCCAGTTCCCATAACAATGTTCCTGCTTCAACACTAGGAGAACTTCCACTTTTTTTGTTCGCTTGTTTTGTTTTGTTTTGTTTTTTTTACCTTCACCAGTGTATCCTTGAACAAAGACAGTACGTAGAGCACTCCCCTCATTTCTCATGGTACTTGGCAGTTATAATACACCACAGATGAAAATTAGATAGACTCAACCAGAATGGTTGGTCAATGCTCATACATGATCAAGATGAGTCATGCCTGAAATGTCCCACAAAATGACTCAACAGAATGGCATATAGTGTATTAGAGTAATGAAAAGAACACGAACTTTGGAGTTAAAGAATCTTAGGTTTGAATCCCAGTTTTGTCATTTTGGGGTTAACTTTCATCAAATCCCTTTGTTTCATCTACAAAATAGAGCTTAGTCCATTTGGGAACTTTAGAACGATTAAATAGAGTCATACACATCGGACAGCAGAAGCTCAGTGGCCAGCAGCTCGCATCATCGTGATCTCCATCACTTTCATGGTGACCATCACCATCGTATTCAATTAAAGAGCAGTAATGGCGACCACTGGCCTTCATTTCAAAGGGGCTGCCAGCATAAACTCAAGATGAATCAAGAGGAGGAGAAAGATCAGGCAGTCTCCAAAGTGAAGAAGGTATGGCCAGAGAAAGTCCAAATATGTGCAGAACAATTTCTATATTCTAAGCCATTGGTGGGCTCTTATATCAATTATTTGATTTACGTCTCATGACAACACGTGGGTTCCCATTTTATGAATCAAGCAATGAACTCAGGGAAGAAAAACAGTTCACTTCCAGGCAGACATTTAGTCAGCTATAGAGTGGTGGAACAGATCAGAAATGCATGCTTCTCTACCTAGCACACCAATAAGAGGACTGTGTCCTGAAGAAGGTAACTAAGATTGGACTGGAGATCACATCATGGGGGAACAGCAGGTGAAAGATATGGGGTACATGGCCTTGAAGCAAGGGAGGCTCAGTCATAAAGGCCTTTTGATAAGGATGTCATAAAAAAATGTTCAGTGAGGTCTCTCATGGCTGACTAGAAGCAAGCAGCACTTACACATCACTCTGAGGTATTTGCTCAGGTCAGTAGGTACATGACTGCGTGGGGAAACAGGTAGGCCAGTCATTGGGATTCAACTTGAACGAGACAGCAACACAGTGAAGCCTCAAAACACTGGTAGTTAGAATAATAAATGAAGCTACCACTTGGCCCTGGCACTGTTCACTGCACAGGGTTCAAAAATGTGAAATTTTGTGAGATTTATAAAGTATTTCTGGGGAAAAGGCCATGGAAAACAGTCACTACTTAGTGCCTAGCCTAGCTTTACCACCCTCAGTGCCAGGCTGGACCACACAGCCCATTTGCCCAGACTTAGGGTCCACAGACTATGGTGCTCATTGGGAATGGGCTCTTGCTCTGTGGCTCTGAATGTTCCTGGAAGTACAAGCCAGAGAGGAGAGAGAGAGAGAGACAGAGAGAGACAGAGAGAGACAGACAGACAGAGACAGACAGAGACAGAGAGAGACTGAGCTCACTGTGGCATGGCATACCCAGAAACAGGGAGAACTGGAGATAGACAGAGACAGCCAGGACAGGTCTAGCTGTGCCAAGGCTAAGACCCTTCTGACAGAGTGATATAAGCACCCCACCTTGGCCTGAGAACACCAAAAATCTTCCAATCATAGTGGACCTAGGGCAAGAGCACAAGCTACTCTGAAATACCCATCCTAACCAGTAGCGGGTTGTTGCCATGAATGACTGGCCCCATTATGAACACCCCACAAAAATTATAGCAATTCTGGTATTTTTCATTTTGTTTTGTTTATTTGATGATGTCTTCTTTAGTTTGGTGAGGTTTGGTCTCTTTATGTGTGTATTTATGGGGGTGGCAATATGTGTATTCATTTCAGTTTTTTGCTTCTGTAGTAATCTATGTTGTTTTCCTACATTTTCCCACATCAACAGTTGCTTTGTGGAATCATTTAACTTTGTTTTGTTGTTTTTCTATGGAATTCAATCTTTTCTCCTCTTTCCATTTATTATATTCTCTCCCTCTCTCTTTCTTTACTTGTCCTCTCATACTTGCTTCTGTCTTTCTGCCATTCTCCTTTTAATATTCAATAGAATAATATTCATCTGAGTGCCATTGACACTTATTTTTATATTTTTTTATTTTACAATATTAGTTTCCCTGACTTGGTTAATAAAGTAGTAGACATTAAATAATTCCTTAATTCCATGATAATATATGTTCTGCTTCTTAGTTATTGACGTTATTAGTAGTCGTTCTCTTTCAAAGCAGTATTGGGAAGTGAACCTAGAAATGAGGGAAGATTTTAACAGAGGTACATGCCCTCAAATTAGAGAAATTCACTTTGTAAAATAATTTACACCCTATACTGGTAGAAACTTTCATCCAAAGTGACATGAAGATCTCTAAAAATGTTGAGTATCATGAAAAATCAGGGCAAAAGCATGTCTCCAAAAATTCATAATTCTCCAAAAAACGGATATGAAATGAATACAATTCCAGGCAAAGGATTTGAAATATTAATAGCTGCAATCATCAATGAAATCAAAGAATAAGCAAGTAAGCAGACAAATGAAGTCAGAAAGACAAGGCAGGATATGAGTGACTGCTTCTGTCAAGAGATAAATGTTCTTAAAAAGAACCAAGCAGAAATTCTACATGAAAACCTCATTAGACAAATAGAAATCCAATTGAAACTCCATAACAAGCAAGATAAATCAGAAGAAATGCTATCAAGACTTGAAGACAAAGTGGATGTGTTTGAACATTCAGCTAAAAATAAAGAAAAAAGAATAATAAACAGTGACTAGACTTGTGATTTCTCAGACAGCTCTAAAATACTAAATTTGACTCATTGGCCTTGAGGAGGGTGAGGAAATTGAAATAGCTCTACAATGAAAATTACAGAACACTAAAAAAAGAAATTGAGGATGATATTAAAGAATGAAAAGACTAATAACATTCTTCACAGAAAAAGAAAAAACAATCATAAGATTCATATGGAAGCAAAAACGGCCTGGAATAGCCAATGCCGCGCTGAGGAAAAAACAGCAATATTGGAGGCATCACAATATTATTTTTAAAGTGAAACGACAAAGCTGTAATAATAAAAAACAACATGTTACTGACATAAAAAGGTCACTGGAACCGATGCAGTAGAAAAGAAGATGCAGAAACAAACCCAAATGCTAAAGCCAACTGGTTTTTGATAAAGGGGACAAAGCATATGCCTGAGAAAAGAGAGCTTCTTTAACAAATAATGCTGGGAAAACTGGATATTCATAAGCAGAAAACTGAAACTACATGTTTATCTCTCACTCTGTACTAAAATTAAGTCAAAATGAATCAAATACCAAGATATAAGACCAGAAATGTGGAACTGACAGCAGATAGCATAAGAGAAACACTTGAAATCCTAGGCACAGGCAAAGGCATCTTGAATAGGACTGAAGCAACCCAGGAAATAACATCAAGAATCCACACATGAGATTATATCAAATTAAAAAAATACACTACAAAGGAAATAGCTGACAGAGTGATGAAATCGTCTGTGCAATAAGAAAAGTATCTTTTCTAGCTACTCTGATAGAGGAATAATATCAATAGTATACAAAATAACACCAAAAATCAAAATCTCAATCAATAAGCAAGCAAATGAATTGAACAGACGCTTCTCAAAAGAAGAACTGCAAATGGCTAATAAGGATTTAAAAATACGACCAACATTGTCAAGCATTACAGAAATCTAATGAACATTGCTTTGAGATTCCATGCCACTCCAGTACGAATGTCTACCATCAAGAACATTACAAAACACTGTGAGAGCTGAATGAAAACAGGGCCCTTCCTATATAGCTGGTGAGAATGTAAACTAGCACATCACCCATGGATATCAGTAGGGAGACTATCTGGGATATTACGCATCTGTAAGGTCCAACCCTGTGGAGGTTTTCACAGGCAAATGAAAGAAACTTGAGAACATCATGTTTAGTGAAGTGAGTCAGAAGCAGAAGATGAAACATCGGATGGTCTCTCTGATATGAGAGACCCAGACCACAACTATTTCATGGAACTTTAAATGAAAGACAAAGGGAAAGAGGGGGAGGGGGGGTGGTGAAGGGAGGGAAGGGAGGATAGGGAGAGAGACAAAAGGAGAGTGGGAAACCCCTTGTCACCTTGCCAAGATACATATGTGCACAAAATGCTCAACTTCATTGTAAACCTTAAATTCTGCACTTGTAAATATCAATAAAATGGGGGGAAAAAGAAAAAAACAAGAAAGAATGAAAGAAATAAACAAAGAAAGAAGAAATAAACAAACAAAGAAGAAAGAAAAAAAGAAAAAAGAATGAAAGAAATAAAGAAAGAAAGAAGAAAGAAAAGGGGATTTATCTATACCACTTCTTGCCATACTCCCAAAGGAATTAAAGATAGCATGCTATAGTAAGAGGTGCATATCCATATTTACAGCAGCACAATTCACAATAGCCAAACTGTGGAAAGAGCCTAGAGGCAAATCTACAGATGACTGTACACGCGTGTGCGTGTGTGTGTGTGTGTGTGTGTGTGTGTGTGTAAACACAACAGAATACTACTCAACCTTAAAGATGAGTGAAATCTTGTCATTTGCAGGAAAGTGAATGGAACTGAAAACTATCACGTTAAGACAATTAAGAGACTCAGAAAGCTAAATGTCTATTTTTTGTTATTATTGGTGAAACTTAAATATAACACGAGGAGAAAGAGGAAAATTAAAAAAAAATAGATTTTTGGAGATGTGGAGAGTGAAACCAGATGGAGAAGGGAGGAAGAAGAGGAACTAAGAGAATTAAAAGTGCTTAATGGAAGGTCATGTGCAGATACTAATATGAACCCCAAAATATAATCCCAGAATGAATCCCACTCTTCTATATTACTAATGTGCACTAGTGTAAAATAGCACTCACATAGTAGGAAAGAAAAGCAAGCAGATATTTACATGAGCCCACACTCTAAACCAAGCCAGGGGCCTGTGCAGAGACTTGCAATTTTTATTTGCTCCTTGAAACAAACCTCAAAGGTAAACACTATCATCCCCAGTTCATAAATGAGGGAAATAAATCTCAGAGAGATGAAAAACTTGTCCCAGGTGATAGAAATCATCAGAGGCCCTGGGACTCAGGCCAGTGGCATCCTTGTTCTTTCTAGTCCCTACCAGACAAAGTTACAATTAAGGTCACTTACAAGTGTAAAAACTTGGGACATGAGGAAGCAAGTCCCAAGGCTCTTGTTCAGCACCCACGCCTCCACTTTCTGTCAAAGAAAAGCCCTGGGATCTGTGCAGACAGGTGATTCTGTCCTTTCTTAGGGAGCAGGATGTAGCTTCAAAGCATCCGGAAATGCTCTCACTCTGGGCACCACCCCCCCCCCCCCCCCCCCCACCCTGGCTCTTTAAGTACAGGAGCATGTTTTGCATTCCTATCTCACCCTCTTTAGACAGCTAACATTTCCACAGAAGCACGTCTGCATTGTGTTTAAACAGCCATCTGGAGATAAACAGCTTTGCCTTTAGACCTTTGAGGGGGAATATAAAAGAGGAAAAAAACAAGAGAAGAAAAAATTGTTCTGTGAAGCGTTTCTGCTTAGGCACGTTTTCTCACAGAGGCCTCTTCCCATTTCAGGCTGACATTCTGGACCCAGACCTTTCAAATCTGGTGGTTTAAATATGCTACCTCCAAAACAGCAATAGTAATTTTCACCCAAGGGACATTCTAGATCCACTTTCTGTCCTGTTTTGATTTGCCAGAAGTCAGAGGAGAGAGATCTGTTCTGAGAGTCTGTCACCCAAATCTGTATACAATCTTGGCCTTTACCCACAAGACCCCTGAAGCAAACTACTGTCCCTTGGAGGACGTCGGTCTCCCGATCCATGACGTGAGAAAATCTGTTCTTCAACCATACTTATTGAGGGCCCATTCTGCACTTCTCTTTGGGCTGAGAGTTGTGATATAAAGACCAGAGTCATGAAAGGTTTCACTGTGATAGGAGCAGCAGGCAAAATGCAATATTGTTTTTGCAGGCGAGGCTGGAGAGCTCATTAGGGGGCAACTGTCAGAGGAAGCCATAGACGATCACAGGAGAGCCTGCTTTATCCTAGGTGGTGTCTCCAGTGCTTTCTGACCAGTTCTCCTACCATATGCAAGACCAAAACACATCCTCATTCATTCACTTCGTCTACCAAAATGTAACGAAGTCCTTACCGAGTGCCAGGCATTGTATCATGTGATGGGGACTCAGAAAAGACTTCATAATCTAAAAGTCAAGGCTAACGGGTATGCTGGGTTCTGAAGACCTTGTGAGAAAGAATGAGATCTATACCCAATGTATCTCTGCAAGTGATAAGAGGTGTAAGGCAAGGTGCTTGTGGTAGATAGAGGAATCTTATTAGGTAAAGAATATCAGAGTATGATTATGCCACAAAACTGACAATATCCTGGATGAATTTGAGTGCCTGAGATATAGCACTAAATCATTCTTCAGGTATATGGGCATGAACAAGCACAGGCCACTGAAATGAAAGAAAAATTTCATTTGCTGGGAAAGAAGTCAAGCAGAAGGCCAAGGTAGGTGGTTTCTAAATAGTTCTGAACAGCCTTCATCTCCTGGTTTCCATGCCTTTCTACAATCTAATCCCTGAGCGACCTGCTTCTCTTATATAGCATTCAGTGAAAGGTTGGGATATCATGTCTTACGTTGTGTACAAAATACCAGCTTTCATTCTGTTCACAATCTGTCTTTTTTCTCATTTTCCTACTCTGGTCAATTCAGATATTACAGTAGAAGCCCACCTCACCATGATTCCCATGACAGGGAGCTAAGGATAGCTTTTGGAAACTGTCCTCAAGAACCCAAATTTTGCTGAAAAATATATAAATGAGATGAGAAATAGACCCTTCTTTGGTCAAGTATTAAGTTGATGGCAGATCTGGTTGAAAAACCTCATGACATCCTACAGGACAACATCTTGAGCCAAAGGACTGTTAATATGGTGCCTGAAATTCTGATCACAGGAACTGAGAAAAGAATGAAGTGCTGCTTTCCAATGCTAATCCTGGGGCAATTTGCTTCATGAAAGTAAGTAACTAATGCCAGAGCCTATTCAAATAGCTAACACAAAGAAGCTGAGAAGTCTCAATCCAGAGGTGGAAACTTCATTCACTTAAAAACCTCCTCCATGCTCATTGTCTTTGCCAGGACTTGTCAAGGAGCCAGGCAAAGGTCTGCCCTGGACCAGGCACAATTAGGTAGATGAGAAAGTCAGGAGAAGATATAATGACAATGTGCCAGGGTAAGTGCTGGGTGATATAAAGATTTTTGTGACTTTTAAAGAGCTGAGTGGAGGCACCTTCAGAAATATGCTGGACAAAACCAGGGGCTACTTCACCCAGGAGGACAGGACTGAGTGGCTTCCATAAACTCCTACAGAATCATCTCTTTCTGGAAGACCCTGTGCTCACTTATCCACCTTGCAAGCAAAGTGTAAACATGGGAGTCCTATAATCAAGGAAATTATGTCTTAAATGTAGCTCAATTATTTCCTCAGACAATGAACTTCAAAAGTGAATAAAAAGGAAAAGCTAAGAACTTGACCCTTTAAAGTCCCACAGGGCTGGGATCAAGTACTAGTGCTGGTCTTTATTTGTTGACAGTGGTAGAACAAGGAATCTTATCTTTCAATGATTCAGGGTCCTCACATGTAAAACAAAAATAATTGAAAGATTTCACAATATTTGAGTTAAAGCAAAAGAGTCTCTTTTTTTGTACAATGTCTAGTGATAAGAAAGTTTTCATAACTGTCAGGTAATAAAGCTTGGGAAGTTCCTTAGCTTCGTTATGCCTCTTTATGCACAGGAAGCCTGAAGTACATCGCTCAGGGTACACCAAGCGGTCAGTGAGTGTTGGTTGCTATACTTATTACTATTACTGAAAGACAATAAATGTTCATTGGATAGAGATGGGAGCCCAATGTGAATTCTCACAGTTTGCTGTGGTTAGGATCTGGAGTGTCCCCCAAAAGTCTCATGTATTTTGTCTATGGAACCATATGATGTTGGTGGATTGGGGTCTGGTCTGGAGGGGTGGATTGCAGTTAAGTTAGGATTAACGGTGTATAGTGGCCACACCTGGATGCAGGAGGGGCTGGTTAGTGGGCGGAGACCTGAAAGGATACATAAGCTGCACCTGCCTTTCTGGAGGATGGGGACTAGTCTCAACTAGCCTCAGCTTGTCTTCCTGTTGGTCCGGGGAAGCTGTCTCCACCTCTCTCTCTGCCATGTAATTTGATTGTTGCTGGGCACCCCCAAATGGACTGTAACCTTTGAGACTGTGAGCTAAAATTAACCTTTCCTTTCCTAAATTTGTGGGTGTCGGGGATAGAGTCACAGCAATGAAAAAGTAACTAAGATATAGTTCTTCCTAGATGAGAGATTATTCAGCAATGATGTATCCAAATCACACAGCTTTGTGCAGTTCTAGGAATGATCCTTGCCACATCCCCTGGGGCTCTCTGCTCCTTGTTCAGGGACAGAGGGGCACAGTTTATCCCTGTAGTTGTGCCAAGGCCTCATTAAGGTAGAGATGTCAGAGACAAGGTAGCTGTGTTCCCTCAGTGACAATAATTCAGGTGCTATCCACACCTGGAGCTTCCTGCATGTGGTGTTCAATTTACAGAAAAGCAATAATAGTAACAATGCCTGCACATCTTTATTTATAAAGTCCACACCTGAAGAGCCTAAACAGCTAAAATAGAAGCTCTACTAAATTTTATAGAAGCCTATGGATGTGTGTAAAGATGTGAGTATAGAGATAAATGGACAGGAATGAAGATCTGGATGCAGGTACGCTCAGAGTGAAAGCAATAACTGTCCTGGGAACGATAACTATGGGGTTTTTCTTCCATTTCAATTGTCAACCAGGACCAATGTTATTAGCAGAGCTGCTGCTTTCTTAGAATTTCTATAGTCAGCAGCTCACAGGATGAAAAAAATGCCATTGTAAAAATCAGCCATGTTCAAATTCGAAGACTCACCAGTTTCTGTCTACATGACCTTGGACTGATCATTACTGTGTTTGTAGCAGTAGGTTCCCCAACTTATAAAGTAAACGTAATTATATATCAATAAGCAAATCACACAGGTAGTAAACAAACACTTTTGTCCCTCTCTCTTTCCTTTGTTACTACAAAGTAAAAAGGACAGAATATGTCAAAATGCACTGTTTTTGAACATAACCATCTAACAAACTATCTTCCATGTTTATCTGGGAAAATCCTATAACCAGGTATATATAGGGGAAAAAAGCATGTCTTCTCACCACACACTCTGACTTCATGTTTCCTACAGTGTATGGACCCTGCCTTACATTCTCCAACACAAAACCTGACACTGGGCATCAGTTAAATTAATGCTTGGTTAATGGATAAAAGAATAAATGATTGGACAGAGCCACAACCAAGTATTTACTTCAAAGAGGAAGCAGCTTCATGGGCTCTTTTGAAGGGGGAGGAGGGTAAATCCAGTCATGACCTCCTGGTTTACAGGATGAGGTGGGCAAGGTTTTTAGTTGGGGTATCACTGTATTTATACTTCAGAAAAATAGCTAACATGTTTACTTGCTTACTCTAGGCTGAGTCCTTAACTAATGTAATAGTCTCATACCATCCTTAGAGCACTGCAATAAAGTTATGACTACTAGAGTCGCTTTACAGAGGATAAAATTAAATCCATATAAATGAAATCTTGTGTGTAAGATCACAAAACTAATAAAATTTGGACTCAAATTGTCTAGCCCTAGAACACAGCCTCTGATACTTTCTGTCTCACTGTCTCCCAGGTGACAGCCTTTATTTAGTCTTCTAATCCATGAGAAGAGACCTCCAAGGTAGCAGAAATTAAGCCAGACATGATGTCAGCACAGAGAGGTGAAACAGAAACAGTTGTAACCCTCACCCCCCGAAGTTACCAGTCTGGTGGGTCTATGAGTTCGCAGATGTGACTACCATTTTATCCTGATGAGTACTAAAGTGAATAGAAGAAGGAAGCATCTCTTAGAAAAGAACACTCAAGTTCAGTCCTGATGAGGGAAAGCAAAGATGTTCTAAGCAACAGGATGGATGGTCTGAGGCAGACCACGGTGAGCAAGTTAGTAAAAAGTATGAGATAAGAACAGGAATGCAAGGAGGGGCATGCTAAGCCTTGGAGGCTAAGTTAAGGAGTTTGACTTCAACAATACGGGAACAGGACAATCACTGAGGGACACTGAGAAAGAAAGTGGGCACAATGAGAGGAATGGTGTCACCATCAGAGTGGTGGTAACAAGCAGAGGGTCGTAGTCTGAACACAGCGGTGACCCTGAGGATGGAGTGAAGCCATCAGATGCAAGGCATATCTGGAGAAAGAACTGCCCAGCTGGTGATGGGCCATGTCTCCCAGGAAGTGGAAGAGAAGGGGAGAAGTGGCATATTATTGTGAGTCCCAAAACTCTACTTCCAGGTGGTACTCAGTAGGCCATCTCTTGGAATGTCAAAATGCAATAACCATGTGAAATCTCCCAGGAAGAGGATGTTGCACCTTTCTTCTTAATCCTTAGCCGGAGACCACATTTTGTGTTGCCTACTCTGGTTCTAATTACCTGTTTATCCTTCAAATCATTCACTTATTCCTTAAATGACAAATATTTGCTAAATCCTCATATTTCCTATATGAACCAAACCATGGAAGGCACTGGAGATGCAGAACAAACAAGTATATTCTAAAAATATGCTCCCATGCAACAATGGCCAAGCAATGGTTTGCTATACCTGATTCTGATTAGCTTGCTGGATTGTTAAACATTTAGACAGGGTGTATGGTGGGTATTAAATTCAGTGGCTTAACACTGGACATGATAGAACTTCTACCACAGAAATTGGCACATGCTACACATAAGGTTTTTTGTTTACTGATTGGCAGTATTTTTCAGGAATCTCATTTAAAAGAGTACAACTGGGTTGGATCATGGGGTTGGCAGTACAAGGGATTCACTTCCAAATTCAAAGACGGACAAAATGCACACATATCCTAGGTCACAGTTGCAGAGTATGCACAAAGCCTTTTGGAAAAATTCCAAGAATCTCAGGGCTAAGTTGTAAATTTTTGGAGTCACTTCAATCTGAGTTTACATCCGGTTGTCAGAACTCACTGACAATCTAGATTGGACAGCTCACTATTTCACCCATCTGATCTTTATTTCTTTGCCATAAAGCAGAAATAATGCATATATATCATGGTGTTCGGTAGTGTTTCGTAGAGGGCCTAGCCCTTCATAAGCATGAAATAAATGATACTTATTTTTATATTGTTATTCTCTGATTTTTTTGCTGTTGTTTTTACCTTTAACTTCTTACCCTCTCATTTCATTTTATTCTTGATTATTCTTAGTAGCATCCAGTCTTTACTTACATAGCACCTGGAACAAACTCCCTCAACTCTCAGTGCCACACATTCTAGTAACAGAGCTGTATAAGAAAGATCTTAAGTAGCAAACGGCATAATTCCAATTAATTGTCTTGCTTTACTTCATAATGCATTATGCGAGTATTTGCTATATTCAGATTAAGTGACTCAAGTTGCTCAAGGTCACTGAATAAAGCAATGAATGATGCAAGGTAAACAATGCTGAAATCTGAAACCAGGTCCTCTGGCCCCAGGAACAGTAAGAAGACTTCATTTAAAATTTCCCCTTCACCTTTCCGCTGCCATCACTTGCTGAGGACGTAGGCACAGGTCATCTGGCACTGTTGTCTGTGACCAAGGAGCTAGGCCCAAGTCTTCCCTCAGCTGCCAAATGAGTGCCGCGGACTTGGGCTGGTGTCTCGCAACCCACAGTCATGGCTCCCAGCAAAGCAAGGCTGGTTTCCGCACCCACAGCCATAGCTTGTGGAGGTGGCCAGGGTGTCTCTGCCAGCCACCTTCACTTGCAGCAGACATAGGCAGAGCCACGTCTTCTAGCCTACTTCTGATGTTAGAGCTTTCCATGGATATAGGCCATGGCCTCCAGGCCTACCATCTTCACTCGCTGTGAATTAAGCCCAGGTCTCACTATCCACACCTTTACCCACTATGGACAGAGCCCAGGTATCCCTGCCCACTGCCACCATCACTCCCTGCAATACAGGGCCTTATCTCTCACTTGGCCACCACTACATGCTGTGGAGAGGCATCCAAGAAGCTGCACCCAGACTCCTCAACACAACTCAGAGCCCAAGCAACTGGACCAACTTTATAATCGCCACAGCTACACCCAGGTAGCCATGCCTAGACATGTCAGAGCCAACACAATGGGGCCTACTCAGCACCCATTGCTGATGAACTCCAGATGCATCAAGGTAGCTGCAACCAGACCCTTGCCGGCACCTCAGAGCCCTCATGGGTGGGCCTAATCATCACTCATCACTGGAGGCATCCAGAAGCATCCTCCCCTCTGTGTGACCTGCCAGAAGGTGCAGGGTGTCAAGGCTGGCAGCTTCAACACCAGAAAAACCTCTCAAAAACAGACCTATTAGCAATGGTCAAGTGGGAAAGAACAAATCAGCTTTCCTGTAACAAGAAATTCCACATCAGTGACACAGACAACATAATGCACACCCACAGAACAACACTCTTTACTATCAACAAATAGAGATTGCTCAAAGAGGAATCACAGCAAGCCAAAGGAATACTCAACAGCAAGGTGAGAAAACATGGGGGCAAGATGCCACAGAACCCCCCAGCCCATCAAGGGAGACTCAGATAGAACCAGGGGAAGACCCAAAATTCCTCAACTTTGGAAAAAAAAATACCTGGCCTACTGTAAGAACACAAGACTGACTCAGACAAAAATGTATGCAAATTATTTGAGGAATTCAGAAAAGATTTGATCCAAAAACTTAAGGAAGAAACAAATGCAAAATCAGCAGAATTACAGACGTCAATACAGGACCTAAATGACAAGTTCACTAAAGAATTCCAAAAATATGAAAAGATGAAAGAAGACCATCAACAGATGAAAACTTCCATTGAAAACATAGAGAACAGATTGGCACAAAATGAGGAGAGAATTTCAAATTTAGTGGACAAGAATGGAGGAATAGACCAGACTATTAACAACCATGAAATAATTCAAAGGCAACAAGGTAATGAAATGCTACAGATTATAAAAGACTCAAAGAAACTTAATATCAGAATAGCAGGAATACAAGAAAAAATGAAACCTATACCAACAGTCTAAGAAATATGTTTGCTGAAGTCATAAGAGAAAACTTACAATACACAGAAAATGAAGTAGACTCACAAGTCGTAGAGGCTTACCATACACCCATTAGATCTGACCAAAACAGAAACTCTCCTAGACATATTGTAATAAAACGTATGAAAATACAAAGCAAAGAGAGAATTGTAAAAGTTATAAGTGAAGAAAAGCAAAGGACATATCAAGGCAAACCTATCAGGGTAACAGCAGACTTCTCAACACATACCTAAAGCCAAAAGAGCCTGGAGTGAAGTCCTCAAAGCCTTAAAACATAGGAACTGTGAACCAAGACTCCTGTACTCAGCAAAAATATCATTTAAAGTCGAAAATGAAATCAAAGCTTTCCACAACAAAGAAACTGATGACAATCAAATCATCACTACAAAGATTTCTTGAAAGTTTGCTGGATAGAAAAATAGGAAACAACCACAACAAAGAACAGGATAACAGGTTTATTTTTAAATAGAGAGAACATCTAAAAAATAAATAAACAAAAGAGTTGAATATTCACAGGGTTACAAAATGGCAGGACCTAAGACACACATATCAATCAAAACCCTAAATGCTAATGGTCTCATCTCACCAATCAAAAGATAGATTGGCTAAGTGGATTTAAAAAATACAATCCAACCATATGCTGTTTACAAGATACATTTCAAACATGAAGATAAACACAGACTCAAAATTAAAGGCCAGTGTTCTATATTCCACTCATCTGGGAGACCAAAAAAGCAGGGGTGGCAATACTCTTTGCTGACAAAATGGACTTTAAGCCAAAACTGGTCAAAAAAGACAAAGAAGGTCACTTTATTCACATAAAGTCAACCATCCAGCAAGAGGAACTCACAATCATAACATTTATGCCCCCAAATAATGGTGTGCCCAACTACATAAAACAAAAACTACTGGACTTTGAAAGACACATACATTCCAATGCTGTAATAGTGGGGTATTTTAATAACTGTCTATCCAAAGAAAACAGGTCAATGAGACACAAAATCAACAAAGACATAGCAGATCTGAACTACATCATAGAAGAAATAGATATGAAAGACATATACAGAATTTTTAATCCAACAAAAACAGAACACACATTTTTCTCAGGCACTCATGAACATTCTCCAAAATAGACCACATTGTAGGCCAAAAAACAAGCTTAAACAGATACAAGAAAATTCATATAATCCCATGTACCTTGTCAGATCATAGTGGAAGTAAACTAGAAATCAAGCACAACAAAATCAAAAACAAAAACAAAATAAAAAACAAAACAGTGGAGACTGAACAGCACTCTTCTAAAAAAATTGTGTCACAGAATAAATCAAGAAGAAATAAAAATTCACAGAGACAAACAACAATGACAGCACATGAAAATGCAACTTCTGGAAGGAAGTGTTAAAAGAAAATTTCATTTCTATAAATGCACACATAAAAAGAACTGAACAAGCCCAAATAAACAATCTAACCTCACAACTGAAGGCACTATATAAATAAGAACAAGCCAACCCCAAACCTATGAAACGAAATGAAATTATAAAGATCAGAGGTAAATAAAATAAAAACTACAAAGTACAAAAACTAAAACAAAAAAGTTGTTTTTATAAAAAAGATAAGCAAGATAAATAAATCCCTTGCTAAACTCCCTAAAAAAGGAAAGAAAAAATTTACATCAAAAAATTCAAGGACAAAAAATGTGAAATTACAACAGATAACAAGGAAATCCAAAGGATAAAGAGAAGTTACTTTGAAAATTTGTACTCCAGTAAATTCACAAATCTAAAAGAAATGGAGAAGTTTCTAAACATATATCAACCACCAAAACTGAATGAAGAAGAAATTAGACATCTAAAAGGCCAATATCTACCTACAAAATTGAGAAAGTAATAAAAACACTACCAGCCAAGAAGAGCCCAGGACCTGATGGACTTTTAGCAGAATTCTATTAAAAAATTAGAGATTTAGCACCAATGCTCACCAAACTTTTTCAAGAAATTGAAAAGAAAGGAAAATTACCCAACTCATTTAACTCTAATTCTAAAACCAGATAAAGACCCAACAACAGAAAAATAAAACCACAGGCCAATATCCCTAGTGAATATAGATGTGAAAATACTCAATAAAATCCTTGCCAATAGAATGCAGCAAATCATAAGGAAGATTATACACCATGATCAAGTGGGCTTCATCCCAAACATTCAGGGACGGTTCAACATGTGCAAATCAACAAATGTAATACACATTAACAGATTCAAAGATAAAAATCATATTATTTCCTCAACAGATGCAGAAAACATTTGACAAAATCCATCACCCATTCATAATAAAAACACTGAAGACAACAGGAATAGAGGGACCCTACACAAACATGATTCAAACTATTTATAACAACCCCTCAGCCAATATAATCCTATGTGGAGAAAAACTGAAAGCATTCACACTAAATTCAGGAACAAGACAAAGATGCCCACTGTTTACTATTTAACATAGTGTTTGAAATCTTGGCAAGAGTCATCAGGCAAGAGCAAGACATGAAAGGAATATGCATCAGAAGGGAAGAAGTAAAGATATCCCTCTTTGCAGATGACATGATACTCTACATAGAAGACCCTAAAAATTCTACCCAAAGACTCACAGAACTAATAAATAAAATCAGTGAAGTATGAAGTTATAAAATCAATACCCACAAATCTATAGTGTTCCTCTATACCAATAACAACTTCAAAGAGAAAGAAATAAAAAATGACCTTCACAATAGCAATAAAAAATAAATAAAAATGCTTAGGAGTAGACCTCACAAAAGAGGTGAAAGACCTAAGAAGACTACAAACCCCTAAAGAAAGAGATTGAAGAAGACTTTAGAAAACAGAAAGATATTCAATGTTCTTGGATAGGAAGAACTGATATCAAAATGGCCATACTCCCAAAGCTACTTTACAGGTTCACTGCAATACCAATCAAAACACCAACTATATTCTTCATAGAACTAGAAAAAAAAAACAACTTTAAATTTATATGAAACCAGAAAAGACCCAGAATCTCTAAAGAAATTCTGAGTAACATGGGGAATGGAGATATCACAATCCCAGATTTCAAAAAAAAATTTTTAAAAACAACAGTGATTAAATATACATGGTAGTGGTGCAAGAACAGATATTAGGAACAGTGGAACAGAACTGAGGATATTGAAACAAATGCAAACACCCTTAGTCAACTGATCATTGACAAAGAGGCCAAAACAATCCACTGAAGAAAAAGACAGCATCTTCAACAAATGGTGCTGGGAAAACTGGATCTTCACATGAAGGAGAATGAAACTAGACCCATACCCATCACCACACACTACAATCAGATCAAAATAGATCAAAGAACTGGACATCAGCACAGAAACACTGAACTTACTGGAAGACAAAATAGGAGAAACCCTAGAAAACACAGGGACACAAAGGGTTTTTTGAAGAGATCACTAACTGCACAAGAAATCTCAGTAAGAATCAATGAATGGGACTACATTAACCTAAAAAGCTTTTGCACAGCAAAAATAACAATCAGCAAGGTGAAGAGACAAGCCACAGAGTGGATTGTATCAGCAGTACTTCAGACAAAGGAAGTGGGCACCTAAAATGGAAAAAAAAAAAAAAAAACAGAAACTCAGAAGTACCAATGGCCAACAATATATGAAAAACTGTTCTTCATCACTGGCCATCAGAGAAATGCAAATAAAAACAACGCTGAGGTTTTCCCTCACTCCGGTGGAAATGGCCAACATCAAGAACTCAAAAAAAAATTGTTGGCGAGGGTCCGGAGAAAAAGGAAACTGTACCCCACTGCTGGTGGGACTGCAAGCTGGTACAAACATTTTGGAAAGCAGTCTGGAGGTTCCTCAGAAAGCTCAGAATGGAAATTCCAATTAATCCAGCTACTGCCCTATAGGCATGTTCCCAAAAGAAATAAAGTCAACATACCAAAAAGACACATGAATATCCATGTTTATAGCAGCCCAATTCATAATAGCTAAATCCTGGAAACAACCTACCTGCCCATCCTCACAGCAATGGTTAATGAAGATGTGGTACCTATACACAATGGAATGCTATGCAGCCGTAAAGAAAGACAGACATGAAGGCTTTGAATGAAAATGGAGCCACATAGGGTCAATAACGCTCAGTGAAATGGATGAAGCACAGAAGACTGACTATAGAGAAGTATTCCTCTTATGAAATGCACAAAAATAACAACATAAAAAGGTTCAAGAATGAATGGCAGAGAAGAAAGAGGCAAAGGTCAGATAGGAAAGGAGTGAACCCCTGAGAAAGGGATGGACAGAGATGCTCACTGATTCCCCAGATCCCATGGTTCTAACATGTTGCAGAATTTGGAATTCACGTATTTACAAAAAAATCAATTTCATATTTACTAGCTATGTGCCTGAAGACAACCTATGTCCCTTGTCACTGGTCTTTTCTCAGAGTTCTCATGTGTATGTTTAGATGTGGAGTTTTTTGTCCGATGTTAAATTAAATGATATATCCTCCATGCTCAGAGTAGACTCTGAACAATGTAAGGTGAAATGTTACATGAAACAGAGATGATGGTATAGTTTCTGCGTGTCCTACTATACTACGTGGTACCACTACACATACAAAAATGAGTAAAACTAGACATGGGCACATCAGGCACATATAGCAAAATACAATGGTGGCATATGTCATTTTTTTCTTTCTTTCTTTCTTTCTTTCTTTCTTTCTTTCTTTCTTTCTTTCTCTTTCTTTATTTTTTTTTAGAAGAAAGCTCAGGTGCAGGATTCCAGGCCATTTGCCTAGAAGAAGCATGTGTTCTACTCATAGGTAAGTCATCAACGTCTCAAACTCAGGGCCACTGCACTTCACCATCTGAATTTCCTGTATATGTCTCTTCCCTTGGAAAATGAAGAAAACTAGCTGCAACTACCTGAAGGCACTTGTGGGGAACAGTCGAACTGGCACACTGAGGGCATCTCAAACTGGCTCTGGCCTGTGCTAAGTGTCCACCAACTTACTGGCTTGAGAATAGATAAGCACAACTTCTACAGAGTCCTCAGAGGACCTAGCTGTGCGGCAGACTGAGGAAGAAGGGCCCCGTTCACGTGAATCACCATCCTCCACTGCAGCCTCCTCTCTACAAAGCATCGCTTCTTTCTTACTCAAATTCAGCGCGATTTCAACTCCAACTCTTCTTTTTTTCTTCTGGAAAAATGTAACGCCTAAAATGTCTCTTTTCTCATTTTTAGGTTAGTTTTATTATTTCTAACATTTGCATGGGCCCACGAGGAGAGGACACCTGCTGTTTCTAGGGGTTGTGCTTGCAGAGATGATGGAGATGCATCTTAAGTGTCCAGCTTTGGTCCTTGACACAGAAGTCAAGTGGGTAAATCCTGAAGTTGGTGGGAGGCTATAAATCATGCAATACAAATGCAATTTATGTGATTCGCTGTATAAATTATTACTGCTGGTCCAGGCTCTGGCTCGTTTATTTACATTCTCAGAACAAGGAAATAAATACTGTCATCCTTGATCTTTCAATAGGAGACCAAAGAGGAGGAAAAGGCCCTGGATTCACAGTTCACTGATGACTTTCTTATCTGTGTACAAGGAGACAAAAAGGCAGAACAGGAGAGAGTTGACAGAAAAGAAGTAGGGGAAAGGAGGTAACCCTTGGAAATCTGTGTGCTCCGTACAGAGGGCCGTTTCCTCTTCCACATGAGTGTATATAAACCCGATTATAACACTGTCCTTATTTCTAGAGAGAGACGAGTGAATTGGGGACACTGTGTAGCTTTTCTAAGGCAATCGAACTTATTAAAAGTGGCACTGAGATTTTAAGACAGGTTTTTGTTTGAAGGCTGGAACTCCCACTGGCACCATACAGCACAAGCAATTCTGTGCAGGGAGAAGCGTGACTTCATTTTGGGTCAACACCAACGGGATTGGCCTAAAAACAAAGCTGCTGAGTTGTCTGTCCCATCCCCAACCCCATTTTTGGGATTTACCAACATAGCAGCCACCTTCTGTCTACTTTCAGATACCATGAGAGAATCTTTTCTAAAACCTTAGGTTAGAATAGCAACACCGCTCCCTCTACACAGCTGTCCTTAAGTCATTAACAACATTAAGGACCTGAAAGACAGACTTCCTTCAATAGCACCTTTACCGTGTTGAGTAGATTCCATTATTAAATGATCTCTGGCTCAGAATCTCCTAGGGGGATTGTTAAAAATACTACTATTCTCTGAGGCCTACTTACTGAGCAAGAATCTTGAGGGATGGGACCAAAAACCATGATTTTTAATAAAGCAAGCATTTCTCCCAGAATTATTAACTATTGTTCCTACTAATGCAGGATCAGAGAACAGTTCTTTAAAAATCCCATAATGGAGCTGGAGGAGTGACACAGTGATTAAACAATTTGCTTTGCAAGTGCCAGGCCCTAAGTTCGGTTCTCCAGCACCACATCAAGCCGGGTGTGGTGGCGCACACCTGTAATGCCTGTAATCCCAGCAATTAGGGGCCTGAGGCAGGAGGATTGTCATGAGTCCAAGGCCAGCCTGGGTTACATAGTGAGTTCAGGACCAGCTGGACTATAGAGCAAGGCCCTGTCTCAAAAGAAAAAAAATACCATAGTGATAAGTCACATATTAAATGGAATCTGTGCTCAAGTCCTTTGCCACATCTATGGGTATCCATGGGAGGTGATAAATTCAGCATGATGGTGATGGTGTATAAGCACACACACATTCAAGTCCCCCTGGCACACCAGAAAGGAAGGCAGAACATGTTTTTCTTTAAAATTAAGTTTTAAAGGATACTTACATGTAGTAGAGACAAGGCAAGCTGGCACAACCCTTATGGAAAGTAGTCTAGAGGTTCCTCAGAAAGCGGAGAATGGAAATTCCATTTAATCCAGCTATTGCCCTATTGGGCGTATTCCCAAAGAAAATATTCATATTCCTTGTGCATAACCAATTAATGAGGTTTGGCAATAAACTGGAAACCTAATCTTTATCAGTTCCCCACCAATTTTGAGGAACACTGTGAATGCAGAAAACTTTCTGAAGGGCTAACATTGGCTCCAGGCCACCACATTTGCTATTGTCATGCCTCAGATACACTAGAGAAGAGAGTGGAGAAGACACTATGCCCTAGCCAGAGAACCCTGCCGCAGTCTCTTACTGCAAGCACATTCTAGATTAAGCAACATTTTTATAGAATAGCCTCAGAACACATGACATTAATTTATGCGGATTTTCATTATGTACTTATGATGTCAGGCAGAGCTTTAATTCAAATATATCACATAGTAAAGTAATAACTAGAGCCATTCTTAAAAAATAACCATAGTTGAAATCTTTGTCATCTTTAAGGTACATTTCTTCAGATTTAAGAAAAAAAAACTTATTGTGGGTCTCTGGTGGATATCTGGGAATCTGGGGTAACAGTGCAAAGGTTTGGTCTACTGTAGGGCAAATCAACTTCTTGTGGGCTAGGCTGAGGTCTATGCCCCTGTGTTTACTCTATGCTTATGTTTATGAGAAAATGCACACTGTATGCCAGAAGATCTTACAAGTAAGTTTCTGGCAACACAATATGTACTTGTGTTGGGCTCCTAGGCTCTGCAAATGTGAACTTACAGTGGGTCTTGGTATCCATAGGCCCATAAAAACTGTACAAAAAAGAGCTAGCTGAGAGCTATAAATAGTGCGCCAAGTAGCCCTAACAAGCTCTCTTATCCAATGGGGCTGCTCCAGCAGCCTTCTCTTTTGGATACATGAAAGAAGCTGAAAGGATTGTTTTCCCGAGAGCTTTCTGGCTGCCCTGAGAGTGTCAAGGGACTTTGCTGTTTTTAATTATCTCCCTTTTTATGTTCAGGCTGAGACTTGTTAATACAATAAACCAGCGTTTCCAGGACGCGCTTACACCGTAGAAACATCTCAAGGTGTTTTACAAGTAGAAGATCATGTTAAATCAAATCAAATACCAATTAAAGACTAACAGTGGTGTTGAAGAGCTGTTATCATGGTCTGGCTAGGGCCTTTTGGGACAGCTGGTGTTTTCTCCAAGCTGCTGCAGTCCAGTTCCTGGCCAGATTACTATTTCTGGAATCTTCTGGGCATTACTAGTCTTTGTTCCTGAGTGTTGGGATTCCACAATATCAATACTGGAAAGCTATGGAAGAACACTGCAGGTGATCTCTCTGTTGCTTCAAGTGTGGACACTGAAGCCTAGACAGAGAAGGGATGATCCATTATCACCCAGACCTGCTAAGCTAAGCTCCTTGAGAGTTTTCCAAAACACGGGAATACAGCTCCATCCGGAAGCTTTCCAACACCTTTAAACCTCTCTTCTGATGTCTACTACCAGGCTGAATTTTGTTAATCAGAAGATATATCCATCTGGATCCTCATAAGGTGACCCTTTTTTTGGACAAAGAATCTTTGTAAATGTGATTTACTTTGGTATCTCAAGATGACATCACTCTATATCGAGGGTAGGCCCTAAACTCAGTGACTGGTGTTTTTAAAAGAGAATGACAGAGGAAGATTTGAGATACTCAGAGCAGAATGCTGTGTGATGGAAGAGGAAATATATACTGGCAAAGACATGAGTACAGGAAAAGGAAAGTCAAGGACTGCTGGACACCATCAGAAGTTAGGAAAGAGTCTGAATGGGACAGAATCTCCCTCCACATTTTGAGGACAAATTCACTCTACTGAAATTTTGATGTTAGATTTTAGGATGGTACAAGAATAAATTGCTGTTTTAAGCCGTGTGGGTTGTGATTAATTATTATCTGTTTTCCATTCAAGCCTTTGTATTAGCATTGCCACCAGCCTGTGTGTAAACCTTCATGAATGAGCTACTAAATAGAATTTGTTCTAGCTTCCTTCATATCCTAAGTGCATACAGATGCCATCAACTCCATCATAGCACTTGTTATCATCCGTTAACTAATGCCTCTTTCTTCCTTCAGATGCAGAGCCTATCTTGAACAAGGGGCACATATGGGATACACAATCAATTATACGTATGGTCATGCGAGAGTTTAAACACTTCTGTTGATTAAGCATAAGCATGAGTGAACGACTTAACCTTGGCTCTTTTTTTTTCCACTTATAGGACCACATACCCCTTGCCTGTCCATGCTCATCAACTAACCTTTCCATCTTCTGTAACCTGAAATCTACTAAAGCACAAGCTCAGAAAATTTCAAGCCCAGACATAAAGCTGTATAAAGCTGAAGATGAAAGTACCAGTTTGGAGGTCAAACAAACCTCAATGAATTTCCTAATTATGTCACTTTCTAGTAAGAAACTTAACTCCTGTGAACCTCAGAGTCCTTTGCTTTTATGTGTAGGTAAAAGATCGAATAATTGAATACATGTAATCTGGATAATAACTCCTCCCAGAAGTACTACCCTTCCCATTTCACTGATTAAGACCTTGAAACCACAAGAAATGAATTGCTGGCGATAGCGCAGAGGAAGTGGCATGGCTGGTCTGAATGGCGGCCTCTCCGAGGGCACACTCCTAGACACTGCACTTCAAAGAGCCCTAGGTCTCTTCACTACCCCAGCGAGGTTCCCCAAAATCATTTGCTGAGTGATAAAAAATAATCACTTCATTGTTTTCACGAATGAAGCTTCTTCAGAATAGCACACATCCTTGAATTTATCTTGTTGGCTCTGCAGGCTCCTTGGGAGGCCTCTAAATCCGCATCTAATACAGACTTCTCAAGTCTCAGCTGGTTTGAGATATTGTGAATCGTAATGCTGGGACTATGAGAACAAATACCTTTGGCCTAAACCACCATCTTTCAATTACTGATCGCTCTCTACACTTGGAAGTACTTTCTTTTGGATGTAGACAATTTGCTGTCTGGTAACACTGAAGCTGGTAAGATATTGAGAGAAAGGACACAGGGAGAGAAAGCAATGAAGAGAACACGCATAGAGAGAGGAAGAGAAAGACAAAGTCAGCACTAACTTGGAAAGACATTCAGCATTTGCCTAGTTTAAAACCCCCTTTTACACAATTTTCTGAGGTCATGGATCTAAACATGAGCATTCAAGGATTGTTATGGTGATTCCTAGGGTTATGAACAGTGACAGAGATGTTCCATTCTTTAAAGCAATGGCTGAAACCAAGGTATAATGAATTCAAGTGGCTGCACTAATAAGTCTGTACAAGGCTCCAGTAGACACTGAAAGTTGGCCTTGGAGTTTGGTGCTTTATAACATAGAGGGCATTACATCTCTAAAGTATTAAGGAAAAGAAAAAAAGTCATGCTGTGGGGAAAAAAAAAATTCCAGGTTAGGTGAAACAGAAAACAGAGTTAAACTTGAATTAGAGAAATTGAAAGGGAAAGGTAATACAGAGATGAAGAGAGACCATAAAGAAATCTACGAAGGAGAAAAGGAGGAATGGAAAATGCAAAGAAAAAGGCACAAAATATGTGGGAGAAAAAAACGCAGAATGCCAAAGGCAACTTGGTGCAGCAAAAATGCAAGAAGGCAAAAGAAAATTGGCAGATATAAAAATATGAGATTAGATAACTCTATAGTCACTTTTTGGTAGAAAGTATCTGGTGTTGATCTCCTCTTTTATGCTGTTAAGCTCCACGGGTGCCTTCTGCCTGCCCTGTCCTCCACTCCAGCCCTAGGTGTTGCTTAGCTCACAACCCTCTGGGACAACATCTCCTTTGTGAAATCCTCACCTGACCTCTTTCTACTGCCCACTCCTCTTTCCAGGCAGAGTTGGGAGCTTCTTTTCTGTGTCCAGATGGAATACCACAAACCTCATGACGCTGTTTGTCGTAACAGACGATTATGTGTTCACGCCACCCTCCTTTCCCCAACAGACTTTTCCCCAATATACTTTTTCAGAGCCACAACCCATATTACGTCTCCAGCACTTACCACAAGGTGGAGAAAAGTTATGCAGTACACAGCTGATGAATGCACGACTAATGAAAGAAGGAACAAATGAAGGAGTGAATGGACGTAGAATGCCTACTCTCAGAGTGAAAAATCATGGCTGTGACCACGTGGGGGCGCTCGTGGGTAATTCCAGCGATGGGTCTTGGGGGAGCAGAGAGAAACAGAATTTTTCTCTGCTACAACTCTTCAGCACAGCAGAGAAGGTAACGGTAATACTATGTTGGAGAGATCCTTCTAGACTTCACCAGGAGAGGCTGAGAATGGAACAAAACTACCCTAATGTATTAAAGGATGAAACAAGTTGGTCAGCCCTGTGGCCAGGGGAAGTCACTCATCACTGAAGGGCAACAGTGCAGTCCACTCATGCCAGCCCAGGCCATGGCCATTATTTTCACTGTCCCTTACCTGCTGGAAATAGAAGGATGAGTAATAAAGCATCCTGATCTACCGGGGGAAAAGGCCTTAATAAAGACAAGAAATTAGGTTATCTAGGGTGCCTACTTAATTGCTAGCATTTCCTGCATATGTGCTGTGTCAGACATGATTCCAGGCACTGGCAATAAGTTCTGAATGAGTCAATGACCCTGCCTCCTGGTCTCTAAGGGCAGAATACAGACATGCAGAACTAACTATGATTGGAAGGGAAAAGCAAGGACTTGATGATAAAAGAGACATATGTGACACCCCGCCATGGTAACATGTGGCCTGGAGGGAGCAGGAGCAGCTTCTGAAAGGCCATAACATTTATCCCTCCCAGTCCTAGAAGGATTTTTAGGTTTTAAGAGACAAAACTAGGGGAAGATGGTGCTTCAGCTGAAGGAAGAGCCCCGCAGACGCGGGTAGGCGAAGATGACAGGGTGTATCTGTGGGCGTGTGACAGCAGAGAAGAATGGAAGTTCAGGCCAGGGAGGCAATGGCACGCAGAGTAGTACAGTGAGTGAGGGTGGGGTGGGGAACAGGTATAGACTGTAGGAATATTCTGAACACTATGCATACAGCGCCTCATTGGATCCTGAACACTCTTCACACACAAAAATACATACATATGTGTATGCATGTGTATATCTGTATAGCTACCTATAAATATGCATTTTAATTTCCATTTCATGAGTGAAGACTCTGAAATAAAGAAAGTTAATTACCATACATAGGGTAAATAAGGGGAAAAGCCAGGATCTCCTCCTAGTTCTGTACATTTGCATGCTATACTGCACTTCATCTGGTGTCAGGCTAAGTTAAGAATTTATCATGAAGGCCAAGAGGGAGCCATCAGAGGCATTTGAGGGGCTGGCACAACCTAACAGATGTTTTTAACTGATGAGTCCAGGGCGCTCCGACCCCAGCCGCCTTGGGTGGTCCTAGTCCTCCCATTCCTAATGAAGTCCCCTCAGGGCGAAGCATAGGTGGATATGGCCCACTTGTAGCAGGTCCCAGGACTCCCAAAAGAGCACAGGATGAGCCTGGCCATTCTGACAGACACTCTCACCTGCTCCAAGCCCCAGGGAGTGATTTATCAGCACAGCGTCAGCGCCTCTGCCCACCAGCCTGTGATGCACGCTGGCGGCCCAGGCTGGGGTTTTTAATTAGCTGAGAGAGGGAAGAGTCAAGCCCTCTCAGATGGAAAGAGAGAGAGAGACCCAAGAAGGTCATAAATCTAGAACCAAGGACCCATTGACTGGACTCTGGCAACGGTAGGTGAGCGGAGGGGGCTGCAGAGGGAGAGGGAGAAGGGGAGAGGCTGGCTTGTTTTCTTTTTTGTTTTTCCATGGTCTCCTGGGCTTCCTAAGCCAGACACGAGAAGGGCACGCACGGATCTCTGAACTGCGTTTTAACAAGCATCTCTGGGATGCACCTTCTCTAATGACTCTGTGACCGTAGTCAGGGAATCTCATTCCTAGCTTCCCTTTTAATTCGGAGCTGATGTAATTTGAGGCAACAATTACAACTTTCTTTAGAAGATTTTGCAGACTTTGGAATTAATGCAAGCCTAAATCTCTATTCCATAACCCCTGACAAAACTGTGAACCAAACAAGTTTCCATTTTGATGAAACTGGGGCTCAAACATGATCCCAAACACGCTTTCTCCCTTTGCGTTCACATCATCTTGTCTGTAAAATCAGGCAATAGCTCCTACTGAAAAGGTTAATAGCTACAGCACGCTTGTGCTTCTTGATCCATCCTGGATACTCAATCAACAGTGGCTACTTACAATTTTTCTTTTTCACTCTCTGAATCTCCGTATATAAAATGCAAAGTTAATGGCACACAGCCTTCAAGGGCTTTTCTAACTGATTTTCTACAGGACCATTTTAGTGGGACAAGAGAAGACTTGGACATAGGGAAATTATATAAATTCCCTATCCTAAGCTAGGGTGGAGCTTACTCAAGAAGGAGGCTATAGAGTCAATCCTTACAAGAGTGCAGAGGCAGAGCTGGAGATAATTCAGAATAAAGTTCTGAGTGGTGCATACTGTATGCTAGAATAACCAGGACAATTCTAAGGGCCAGAAAACTGGCTGATTCAAGAAAGAGTGAGCACCTCATCATGAAGGGGAGGCAAGAAACATTTGTTGCATAACCTGGAGGAGATATCTTCAATGAAACTCAACTGCTAGATAAAAGCCAAAGGTGTTTCTTCAACCAGCCTTGAGATTATCACGGGGTGACACTTCACGGCATTATTTACATACCATAAAGCTTCCAATTTAACTCTCATGGCAAACCAGAGTTAGAAGCTACCAACATTCCCATGTTACAGATAAAAAACATGACATACGGAGATTTTAAGTCATTTGCTCAAGATGTCAACTAGATAGATGGCGGCAGGGCAAGGACAGGAGCTCCGGGGGAATGAACTCCCAAACACCTCTGTGTGCTCCCAGCCCACCACACCACCTCTGATTCTACCCCTGATGGCGGAGCCCAAGCTGGCTCATACTGATTGCAGCTGTCCCTTTCTTCCCCTGTAACCCCTGTCTCTCTCCACTGCTGGCTCCCCCACATGTATTTACACTGGGCTGCCTGGTAACAAACGGTTCGTTACCATGCGGAGGGCGACAGCCGGGCGATTAGTGAAATTTGTTACCCGTATGTCTCTGAACAAAATTAAATTAAAAGTGCTGCTTCGCTGTCAAGATAAGGGCCAAGCTGCTGAGATAATTTTTCACTCTCAAACACTCAATTACCCAGTGTGGCTGGATCAGATACAATCAAAGAGGGAGGGGGGGGCAAAAAAACAGAGGCAGGACCTCCAGGAACAGATGTAAGAGTTTGCTATCTCTCTCTCTCTCTCTGGCCAGGGATGTTAAAGAGGCTGTTGCTATGGTGATGGGGCTGGACCACAGGAGGCAGGTAGGTGGGTGGGGCCTCTGATTTCATCCTCTAACAAAGAAGATGCTCTCTCTTCATCCCATTGTCCCTGCCTTAGGTTAGATGGCATCTCTTCTCTTTTAATATAAATTATACCAACAGCTTCCTAGCTGATCTTCAAGCTGTTCTTGACTTCTTCCAGCCCAGCTTCCACTATAGCCAGGGGACCTTTTGACCACACAAAGCCAGAAACATCACTTCTTCAGCAAAACCCTTTGACGTCCTCTCATTTTTATCATGATGAATCCAAACTGTCTAGGCAGGGTCATCTCTAGCTCTCTGCCCCTCTAATTTTGTATTGCAATAAAATGACCTAGAGATATTTTCTCTCCTTTCCTTCTCAGAGTCAACAGAAATTGTTTTGAGAGTTTAAAATATGCCAGAAATTGTGTTCCACGTCTCTCTATTCACATACTTTCCTCTATTTGAACAATAAAAAAACCCTCCCTTCTTCTTCCCCTCTACAAGGCCACTCAGTTCTGCACAGCATAGGTAAACATCCCCCTACTCCAGCGATGATCCCTACTAAGATGTTCCTCCTGGGTTCCTGCATAAAGGCTCACTAGATCCTCTGCCACAGTGCTTTTGCATACCGTGTGGAATGGCCCATTTGATTACCCCTCTCTATCAGACTTCAGTGCTACAAGGGCACAAACTTTATATGTCTAGGGCTCACGGAGCCAACATTCAGTGCAAATCTGGGGAACTGAAAAGACTTTGGCCTTACATGAAGGACAGCTCCTGGAGGTTTCTTCAGAAGACCAGAGGAGCTTGCCTTCTCTCTGTTTCCAGTTCTCTACCATTATTTTCTTAGATATCTGTTTCAACATTTTTCTTCTCTGGAGAACCATTCTTGATATAAAGACTATATACCTAAAACCCTTGCTCCACACTTTTCCAGCTACTAACATGTGGCTTATACTGCATTACCTTATTTTGTTTTAAAGAAGCACCTGAAATGAGAAACACAGAATTGTCGAGCAATAAATAAATAAATAAATACACCCATTAATGAATTACAATCAATTTTACTAGAGAGAAATCTGAGATCACAGAATTTGACTGATCTGATATTCTCTGTTATTTCTCAAACAGTTTGTAAATTGAAAATGTTTCAAAGGTACAGACCACAAGTCTTACTCATTTTTGGTGTAGTGCCTTACGGCAGAAATCCTCAACCACAGATGCATCTGAAAAGGTTAAAAAGAAGAAGAAGAAGAAGAAGAAGAGTTTCCACCTAAATGTATTAAATAAAACTCTGGATTAAAGTCCCCACATAGTTAATTAGGTTTTAAACCCAAGTATGTTTTACTAGGTACATAAGGTTGGGAACCATACAAAGGAGGAAAATGCCCTGTACTAACAATATCGTACTTCAAGGGCAAAGTTCAAGGTCAGTTTCATGGTCAGGATCCTTTCCCTCTTAATACATACTTTTGACCCTTTCTTCCTTCCTCCCTTCCTTCCTTTCAATGTTTTAAAAATGTTTTCCATTAAGTACAGATGAAATATGTTCATGTCGCCAAGGATTCCGAGACAACATATTCAACAGTTTAAGCGAACGTTCAAAAGAGAGCATAAACAATAGGGTTTTTTTTTTTCAAAATTTCAGATCAATTGAAAGATACAATTGACCTTTGAGATCATTGGACCTAGCTGCTGAGACAGCCTCTTCATTTGTAAAGGGAAGTGTTCAGACCTGATGCTACCACTTCTTTGTCCCTTCTGTCTGCAGGCACGGTGGTTAGTGATTTTTGTATTGTTTCATTTCAACCCTCAACCATGCTTACAAAGAACAACTAGAAGAAAGACCATTCACACATCTGCTTAAAAAGCAAGGGCCAGTGAGTCAGAGTGACCACCCCACGTTGTCACTGCCAGACTCCAGCTACGTGTATTTGGCTCTGAATCCCATAAGTTAAACACTGCACACTGGATAATCTCCAGCAAATCCACCCACCTCAAGTCCCTTTGGAGAATAAGCAGGATATAAATAAGAAGCAGAAGGATAAATAAATACATGCATGCATAACATATTGTGATTCACCCACATATTTCTTTTGAAATGAATTGTTCTGTGTGTCCTCAAAAGTAATCATTATCGTTTGCAAATTCTGCCCTTCCATAAAAAAACATTCTTCATAATTATCTGGTTACACAATATTCTAACAAATGGAGGCGTCATATTTTACTTCGCCATTCCCCCATTGTTGGACACCAGGGCCTGTTCTAACCCTTCAGGAGTACGGATTAGACTACAATGCCTAGCTGCAGGTTCGGAGCTTCATGAAAAATGTGCACTGTCATGGAAAAAATATGGTGATAGAACAAGAGTGCAAACGTGGGTGTCAATTATAGTTACAGTGGAAGAAAAGAGGCTGCATATGAATAAGGATGGGAAGACATGCAATGAGCTCATTGGTCCAGAAGGTTATTATTCCTATTTTACGTTAGTATTATTAAATTATTTTACATTAGCAAAACACAGATAAGAGCAGTGAGCATGCCATCACCAATAGGGTTGAAACATCTCTGTTCCTCAGATGCCCCGAGGATAAGGAAAAGGCAGCGGTCTTAACTTCTACTGGAGACAAGAATCTACCTGGAGCTTCTTAAGGTATGCAGCCATATTTTATTAACCTGTGATATTCCAGAAAACCTGTTCCTAGAATATACAGTGAGCTAAATGAAAAAAAAGTAAAACGTTTTCAAGTTGGAAATGGTTTCCTGTGTAATTTACTTGAACGTGACGCACCACTTAAAAGAAAGAGATCCACAGAGCCTTGCCCAAGTGTCCTCAGTCCTTTAGTGCCTAAGCCCCTCCCCCAGGAAGTGGCAGAGGAATAGGGAAGGTGCTCAACATGATAGGGAAGCCATGGTATGGAAGCACCAGGGCAGCGGGGTACTACATGTTGTTCTGCATGTTGAGTGTGTGTCACTGCCAGCTACAAGTCTCCCCTGGCTCCACACGTCCTGAGGCTCTAGGCTGTTCTCATGACAAGTGTTCCTTGGCTCTCACATCTGTTTTCCTTACACGGAGCAAGACTTGGTTTGATTCTGCCTAAGATACTTCAATACAGAATCCTTAAATGCACAAGGGTAACAATCTCGTCAATATTCATGTACACTTTTCCACTACTCGCTTGCCCATATCTTGGACCCTGTGCTGGTCAGCATCCTCAGACCTCTTAGGATTCCCTTGTATTGTATACATGGTCTACCCTCCTTTCCTGAAACGGGGATAGGGTTTTGAATATATCATCCCATATTAGGTTACACTGTGGGTTATCCAGAAAGGTGGAGAGATCTTTCTGATGTCACAGAAGTCCTAAATCGGTTGACTCTGATTTAGCCACAAGGAGTTTATCATGTAGAGGTCTGGCAGACTCACGTGAGCTTTTTTTTTTTTTTTCCTCTCAGTTATGGTACATTTATTTATCCCAAAATATCCAAACATTTTTGTGACTCTAGATTATTATTCTTGTGAAACTTTTGTGATTCTAGAACAATTTATCAATAAAGTTTGCACGTCATTCTTTCTTTAGTCATTCCATAATCAAAATTATTTTAACAGGGCTTTCACTGAGAAAGTATAATATTTACATTCTTTCCACATTCCACATTCAGGTGAGCTTTTAAAAGAGAGGTCCCCACATCCACATTCAGTGGCACTGGAAGGACCGGCTTCAAGGACACATGAGCAGTGAACCAGAGCTAAAGAGTAAGAGAAGCTTCACCTTCCGTCACTGAGCTCCTATTAGGTTCTAATGCCACTGCTGATCTGACATGAGGTGGAGAGTCACTTCTGGTGATACTCACCCTTTTAAAGCTATTCTTCAAGGACCTATCGCATAACAAGTAACCCCCTTCACCTCTGTCCTTTGGAGAATGGTCTTCAACTAAACCATTCCCTGGTGTCAAAAAGGTTGGGAATCAGTGTCTTAAAAGAGACCAGAACCTTGGAGGAGCTCACTGGGCACTGCCTGTAGAAGAGGCCACACATCAAGAGCTTCAGAGTGACCGCTATAGGAGCACAAAATGGTTCTTGATGGTAGTTGCCAAGAAAACAGGTCCATACAACTATAAAGAAATGAACTCGACCAATAACTATAGGAGCTTGGAAGAAGACCCTACAGACCCTCAGCAGAAATCCCTGTCATGACGGACTGGAATTTTGATCTGAAGAACTGTAAAATAACACATGCATGCTGTTTAGAGCTGCTACATATGTGCCAGTTGGTTTTTCAGGATAGAAAACTAACAGAGCACTTTGACTTGCTAACACTCTCTCCTGGAAGCTAACCTTTCCTGAGCTCAGATTCGGTTGACAAATGCCTCCATCTGCAGCAGCTCTAAAATTCAGCTCAGTTCTGTATCTCCTGCAAACCTCCTGCTTCTCCCTCGTTGTGGTACCAGGCCAGGGGCTAGCGCTCACCCATAGTATACTCTCTTGCATTCCTTGAATCAGTGGGTACTTGCTACTTGTATTTCTAGCATCTTCCTGATTTCCATGCAAGCCACACTTACTCTGCCTCCTAAATGGACTCCTGTCTTTAGTCTCTGCTCCTATGGCTGAGATGACAGATTCCTCTTCTGAAAATGTCCCTTGTTCGCCATTTCAGAAAGTGCCAAATCCCAGTGACCTGCTCACACAGATATGCTTTTGTTTAGCACTTGGGTACTTTCCATTTGTATTTCAAATATTAGCAATAATGTTAATTCCTCGCAGATGTATTTTTAGGACTTCTCTGTGATTATGTCAGTTCCTTCTTTTGTTGTCAGGGACAATTCTCATAGTTTGTAATGACTAAGTCATGCACGTACCTATTGTGAAATGCATCTTCCTTCCCTTTTTCTACCTAGCATTACTATAAGCTTGACAAGGACAGCCATACTGTTCGCTTATTTCCCACGACCTACCTGATCATTAGCATAGCATCTCAGTAGAAATGGCTATGTGGTATATACAGTGAACATCAGTTGGCCAAACAAATGAATAAGTGAGTGAACTTGGCTTACAAAATCTTTCTCAATCTGGCACAATTTGCCCTTATCATTTTTTTTCCTCACTATCTTCCCTCATACAAACTAAAAACATTGTTTAATTGTCATAAAATCAGTGAAGGGCGAGAATATCACCTCCATATCTTTACCTCCATCTTTTTTTGAGAACAGAAAATGGAGGCCAGTAAAGTTAAACCACCGTGCCCCTCAAAACCCAAACTGGGATTAGGCACTAAATACAGGGTGCGTGCAAACATCCCATGCAGCTGTTAGCATGCAGTGGGGTATTCATGGCTTGTGATCTGTCTCTCTGTCTGGAAAAGACCTCTGAAAGGGTAAGGGAATTCTGGCCATTTCACAGAACTGAAAAGAACAAGAGGTGACAGAGAGCTCTTGCTTGGGGCTGAAAAGAAAGCGTCACAATCTCTCACTCTAAGGAAAAGGAGGGAAAATCTTGCTGAGCCTAGTTGAAAAACAAGAAGTGTAAGCAACTAAAAACGACATGTTTGCTTTATCGCCTTTGGTCTCCCATTTGATTCCTGACAGCCATTTCCCTCCCTGGGATGTGGGGCTGTCAGATGCTGAGCTGGCTGGCATCACAAAGGAATTGGAGAACTGAGAACAAGTAAAACAATATTTCAGGGATCGTCAGGCCTTGGAGAGGGAGTGTTTGAACTTGGCTAGCTCTGTCTCTGCGTTTAAGGAGCACATTCGTGCCAGTTTCTGTGGAAGTTTCTGCAGGTTAAGAAAGAGGTAATCTCGAAGGAAACTTTAAGAAAAAGAAAACCAAAGCCAATTCCCACTGACAGATGAGGGAAGGGAGATGAGAGAAACATTAGGAGGAATTTTTAAACCCCTAATAATTTCTGAATGCATAATTTTCCCCTCTTCATCTCACATAACAGGACCCACTGCAGGCATAGATCAACACTAGGTTTCCGTCTTTTATTGTCATTTCATTAAGAGGGATGCAAATTCTCAGTCTCATTTTTCCTGAAAGGGAAATGAAATCTTTCCAGAAATCCTGTGTTGGCTACTGGAATTCACTGGGGTAGGGTATCAACCTATCAGATATCACAAACGGTCAACAACTGGGGCAAGGGTTAAAAACAAAGAAAAGAAATCTTCAAGTTTCTTCTTGGAGGGCAATCCCACAACATTGTAGCAATCATTTGGGAGCTAACTAGAGTGCAGTTGGATCTTGGTCCTGTAACTCCTGGTTCTATGACCTTGGAGAAGACATTCTGCCTGGTGTTCCATTCCTCTAAATCTGAGGACAAAGAGAATGGCTAATTGCAGAGGAAGATTAGTGAATATGCATGCAATGGATATGGTACAAAAGCAACCCTGGCTCAAGGGCTGCTCTAAGACGCTATTCTATTTATACTTATTACTCAAGTTCTTGGATTGTGACAAGGAAGATTAACTTGCCAGGAGCCCCAGTCAGAACACGAACTAGGATGTTGCTGTTGCTATTTCAAAGAAGTTGGGAGGAGGAGGTTTTCATCCCTGGCTGAAAATAAGAATCTGGGAAAGATTTTAGATCATTAAGTAGATCCTTGTCCAGACAGTTCTATGTAATGTATCTGCTTGGAGCTGGCAGTTTTTAACAGATTTCCAACTAATTCTGAGGTTCTTTGAGACTATGTAGCACTGGCAGTCCTTCTTAAAACCCAGCTGAGGACATTTTCTTGATTTTGGCCTGACTTTATCCAGGTTCTAGAAGTCACCACTCTCTCCAGTGGGAAACACCAGCAGCTATACCTCCCTACTCAGACACTAACCACCCAGTTTCTCCAGACGACCTTGTGCTCTGTTTTTGGAAATGGACTGTCTGCATGAGGTATTAGATTTGGTAGTTTTGCCTTGATTTCTCCTCTTCTTCTGCCACCAGCCAGCACCAACCTAATGTATTGTTCTCTAGAAAATAATCTAAATTGGTTGAACTATTTTTAGAAATTCATTCTAGAACTTCAGTCAGATGTTAAATTCTTACTTTGTATTTACAATTGTCTCCATTGACTGGTTACTGTTTAATTACTCCCAGAGAGAAGTAGGTATTTCCACTTTAATTTTTTTGCCAGTTTCCATGGTGTAAACACTGTTGATTATAAGTTATCAGGATGACATTAATTAAAGTTGGGGATCGAAGAACACAACTGACACAAACTGGAATGGGCTAGCTCAAGCATGGTACTGGAAGTTTCTCCTTTCTCACACGTTTTCTAGATTGACCAAACACCAGCTGCATTAGTTACTTTCTCATTGCTGTGAATAGATACCCAACTTTCACAACTTAGGGACGAAAGATGTATTATAACTTACAGTTTCAGAAAGTCTCAGCCGTTTATGGGTGGGTGGATGGGAAATGGTGGAATCATATGGTGGGGTCGCAGCTAGAGCTAGAACCAGAGTTCCTGGGGTGGAGATCCATACACCATGGTGGAAGACTTAGAAAGAGACTGGGGAAAGGGCAGAACCAGCACACTCCCCCCTCCAGGCCATGCCCCAACCATTCACCTCCTTCAGCCGGGCCCCACTTCTCAATGCTACACAGCATCCATAGGTACATGAGGCTTTTGGGCGACACTCCAGATCCAAACCATGATTTCAGGACACCCCTACTACTGATAGAGCTTTAGAGAGCTGGTCTCGTAGATCTTCACAGGGAACTAACTTCTTAGTACCAGCAAATAATTATTTCTGTTACAAGCCCATCTCTTTTGGTTTCTGCTCTGAAGAGTTCACAGCACTGACACTAGGAGTCTTCCTGCACCAGCACAGATAGAGGTGTTCTCCTCCTGTTCCACACTGCGTGTGCATCTTGTGCCATGCACTGCAATACGCACTTTCCATGACCTCTTTCATATAATAACTGAGAAGATTACAAAACCAAATGGTCTGAGTTCATAACAAGACTTCTCTTATCACACAGTAGGATAAGATAATGAATGCTCTTAAGTTTCTGTTTTCTGATCGAAGTTTCTGTTTTCTGATCTATAGAGCAAAATTTTTTAAAATCCTTTTTTGAATTGTTTAGCATTATATAAAATGAAGCATTTAAAGGGCACAAGCCAGCACTGGAAGAATTCAATAAGGCAAATATATATATTTCCTGTTCCTTTCATCTCTCTCCTTCATCATTGTTCCTATTTCCCTCAGGGACTTTTATGGTATTCTTGAGAAGGAGTTAAGAGAGTAAATACTTGCTCAGTCTCCTAACCAAGCAAAAGTGGATTCGAGTCTAGACCTTAGGACATCTAGACACTGCACAGTGTCCTTGGTTAGCTGTTCATTCCTCTGAGTCTTTCTCTCTGTGTTCTTACAAACTTACCCAGAATTCCCTCGCCTGTCTCTTTATCCTCTCTAAACCTCCTCTTGCTTTCCCTATGCCCGTGTGTTCACGCTGGGTAAGCATCCCCCAGGAAGGCGACACTGTGTCCACCCACGGGGCCTGCAATCAATGCATTGTTTGGAGCATCCTGTCACACCATCCTCAGTGGAAATCTTTTGCTGGGTGGGAAGAAGCAGGACATCCACTGCATGTCTTTGATACCATCCCCTGCCTCTGCAGCTTGGACATCTTTTCCAGGTTACTCGGTCTATGAAGGCTTTGAAGCTGATTAAATAAATTGATTTGCTTACAACGTTTACTCTTTTTTCATTAGAAAATCCTCAGATGTGTCTCTCAGTGACAGAGAAGCACGTCTAGGAGAAAGGCAATTCTTAGGCAAGGAGCAGAGGACCATGAAGGGAAAAGCTACACCACATGAGCACATGATGTCAGGGCCACCCGGTTCATGTTGGTACTGGAAATGTTTTCTTTTCTCAAATCAAGGCCACTGTGGGAGCCAGCACATTGGAAAGAGGCCAAGAGCTGTGGTGGCTTGAACACTGATGTGTTGGGCTCAACTAGTTACCATATGACTGATCCCCTGGCAGACTCACTTGGCTACACAGGTGATTTGAATATATTAACTCATTTAATCTTCATAGCAGTTTAAGAGAAAGTACAAAGACAACAACTAGATTTATTCTCCTTTAACCTTGAGAAACTGAGGTCAGAGAATGAAAACATCTGACCTTAGGTCACACAGGAAGGAAAGGCACTCAAACCTTTGCTGATTTCAGGCCCTGTGCAACCTAAAAGCACCACTATTCTCTAAGTGTATTTGTCTGTAAATCATTTTATAAATTACGAAAACTGTACAAGGATAAGAAAAGATACAAATAGAACTCATAAATCTTTTGTTCCACTTTCTCTTATTGGTATTTTGCCTCATTTTCTTTTGTCATGTAAAGAGATGATATTGTTAACCATACAGAAAATGCTTCCCTTCTCTGAGCCTTAGTGTCTATGAGTGTGCAGTAGAAGAGTGGGTGGGTTAACTTTAAGACTGAAAAAAACGTCCTTTGATTTCATAAAAAAAATGATAAATATGTGACAGCTAAGGGATCTTTGTCAATGGTCTAGCTGTGACCCCCACAGTTATCCAGCCCTGTCTGTCATCATTCCTGCCCCAGACTTGGGCTGGCCCAGTTCTAGCATCCTTTCTCTAACCCACTGCCAATGCCCCAGCTACCCTCTGTCCTCACACCTTGTCAGGCACTGTTCTGTGGATGTTCACATTTCATCCTACTCATTTCTACTCCCTGAAGTCTCTTAGTACTCAGCTTGGATTTCTGAACAGCCTCATACCTTCAATTTTCAAAGGCCTTCTGTAGGTATAGTTTGAACTTTCTCTTTCCTGTTTTGTTTCCTCTAAAACTGGATTAAAAGTGTAGATGGGATGCTGAAGGAATGGCAGAGTGGTTGAAGTGCATGCCTTGCAAGCACAAGGTTTTGAGTTCAATTCCCCGGCACCACATAAAGCAGGGTGTGGTGGTGCATGCCTGTAATAATAGCAGGCTGGGGATATTGGGGGGAGCTGAGGCAGGAGGCTGCCATAAGTCCAAGGCCAGCCTGGGTTACATAGTGAGTTCAGGAACAGTCTGGGCTACAGAGTGAGACCCTGTTTCCAAAGAGAGAGAGAGAGAGAGAGAGAGAGAGAGAGAGAGAGAGAGAGAGATAGAGAGAGTGTGAGATGTGTATAGAAGTGAGAAGAGAAACACATAGAAAAGTTGAGGTTTGTATATATATATATATATATATATATATATATATATATATATATATATATATATTAGGACAATGTTTTGCTTATAATCAAAAGATTCTTATAACTCCAAAAGATCTTAGCATAAGAACTATGAAATGAAATAAGCAATTGAAAAAGAAAGGTGTGTGTTGGGGGGCTTTTGGACCTTGATTCTGTCTGCTGGGTAGGCCAATCAGCAAGGATTGGGAATTGGAAAACCAGGATCCCAAGAATTGGCTGAGCAACCAGCAATTGAAAAGCCAGGCATAGAAGAGGAGGAGAGATCTGCCTAA
>PVKB01000785.1:0-12500 GCA_004027205.1 Ctenodactylus gundi
CAGTGCACGCTCGCAGGATTTGGCATAAGGCTAATCACCACGCTAAGCCGTATCGGTACAAGTTACCACGCGCTAGGAGCTCGGGGCCATGCCCGGAGCACTGGAACCATCGCTGCAGAAATCGCCACCTAAGAGCATGTCATCAGGATATGTGGCGCAGCACAGGCTACACTGTCCCCGAGGTCCTACTGAGATCAGGAAACAAATGCCTGTGTAGCACCTACAGCATGCCGAGAGCTGGGGGTACGAAGCACAGTGAGAAATGGGTCCCTGCCCCACATACTCTAGCCATCTGAAGGGGTGATAGACACTTTTAAAAATGTTTATAAATCTCCTTTTGATTTCTTAGGCACATTTTTGTGACAGGTCGGGCCCTCCTCCCTAACATGAAAGGCCCTCAAAGGCCGCGTCGGAGTATTATTCACTTTTGTATCCCTAGAGCCCGCCATGGTGCTGCCACAAAGCAAGCCCCTACCAAATACCACATGAATACCTACAAGAATTTCAGGGCGCACAGGGGAGGAAGTAATTAAGGGGAGGAGGGAAAGATTGTCCTGAATGATGAATAGACATTTACCAGAGGGACAAAGAACATTCCAGCCACAGGGATGGCATTCATTCGCAGAGCACCGGAGGCTGGGGACTGCATAACCTTTGGGGAGGAAAAAAAAAAAAAAAAACCAGCACGTCCTTTGCACACCAACAGGGAAGAAGGGAAAAAAAAATACCGGCATATTTCATCATAAGGAGCCTGGAATTTGTCCCAAAGAAATGAGAAGCCACAGTTGGATTTAACCCCTATAAAGCCTTAATTGGTTACTTAACAAAATTTAAATTAGTCTCTTTACAAGTTGAGGATCTCGATGTTAATTAACCACCACCACCATTTTTCAAAGGCTAAATTAGTTAGCAAAACTTAAGTCGGTCCTTTCAACACAGTCAAGGCATCCCTCTTTTAACCTACCCACAACAAAAGCCTTGGCATTATATATTTTTCATGTTTATTGTCAATGGAACCTTTGAGATCTATAAACAGTTCCACACTTTCATTCTCACCAGGCCAGAGGCACCACCATCCAAGATGAAGGCAATCTTCTAATTAATGGACCGAGGTCCCACAAAGGGTCTCATTCTGAACATGTCTACCCGCATGGGACAAGTGGGGAGACTGAGGGAGAAAACGGTTTATGAACGCTTAGGGCAAGGGAAAGAGGGTGAGGGAAAGCGCTCTGGGACAACAGGAACTCCAGGTCTGGGGGATCGGGAGAAATCACTGTTGCAGGATGCAACAACGCAAGGGCTCCAGCTACCTTGGAGAGGGATGGATGGAGGGGAAGAGGGGAAGATGGGGATGGAACTCCAATTTCTTGGGGAGAGAAAGCATTCCGATTTGCAATAAACTGCACGAGGGCAAGGAGCAGCAAAAGCACAGAGGGTATTATGATCCACCGCTTCGGTAAAGCAGGGAATTCGCTTTCAAACGTCATGAGGGAAAATGCTGACCATAATGCCCCAGGAGCTAAAGAGTTAAGGAATCTTCTAACCGGGTCTGGCTTCTTGAGAAAAGCTTCCTCCACAGAGGGGAACTTTAGCCCGAGGTACAAAATCCTTGGAGTGCCTGACATGCATTTGTACAGAAATGCCAAGTCGGCCTTTGGCTGGCTTTCAGAGAACCCTTTCAGTTCTCCCAGATACTCTGCTTGGCTGACATCACATACACAGGCACACTGCCTCAGCCAGCAGCTTATCAGAAATTTCTGTCATATTCCAAATTTACCTCAGGTAATATAATAAGAACTCAGATTTGTGCAAAATTTAGCTTTGAAAGCTCTGCATTTACCACCGCAGAGATGCACAATAGCAGCAGGAAATTAGCACGTTGGTGCCTCAAGCTCAATAACCACTTTTTTGTTTTTTCTAACACTGGTTAGGATAGTAGACGACAGGATAGAACTGGGTCTACCACTTTAACAGTCATAATTATAGATTTGAATACGCTAAAAACATTCAGGATGGAAGAAATTCAAAGAGCAGTATTTTGAGATACTAGGGGTTTTCATTGACAATAGAGTTTAAGTAGGTGCGATACGGCTCCAAAAAAGCTGCCATGACTGTAGACTGCAGTACTCAGAAACAGCGAACCCCATGCGATTTTGCTAGTTACACCTCACAGAGAATATCTGATTGTGTTCTACAGAGCTGATACCGAGACACACACACAGAGAGCAAATAAAATGTACTGTGAATCCTATCGCTGAAGCTACCACTACTCTCATATTCTCAGCTCCTACTATGAGCACGGATGTCACCCGATTATCCTCCAAGGAGTCTGATTTTTGCATTCACACGTCTCAGGGAAAAACACAGTAGCTCAGAGCGCCAAATGGTACTGTGGAAAGGAACGGGGAACCGAAGCAGCTGTCTGGCTCCGGGGCTGGCCTTCCTGTTCGGCAGAACTGGGCATGTTCAGTTTGAAGAAAAGGAGCCTTGTCAAGCAAGCGGAAGAAGGAAATGTGTTAGCAGTCCTCAAATATTTGTGGAAGCAGTTATTGGACATTTTATTCGGTAGGGCTCCCGTGAGTGTGCACTGTAGAGAAACAGATGTGGATTCAACATAAAGAATTTTCCAGGGGCGGGGCCTGTCTAGAGAGGCTGGGTGGCTCAGACACTGGGACGTGACAAGTGCCCTGTCACTAGGGGCTGGGTAACCCTGTGGCAGGTAGGCAAGGTCTGGGTGTGTGGCTGAACAAATGACCTTTAAGGTCTTTTCCCACCCAACAGAAACTAAGGCTCAGAGAGGTACTGGAGTTTAGCTAGGTTGATCCAACCACGGGGGGCAAATCTACCACTCAGTTTCCCCTAAGGCGCCTCTCAGCCCAGAACAATAAGCTGCTTTATACCAAAGAAGGACAAACTGAAGAAGAAGAAAAAATGAACAATAAAAATTACATCAACTTCTCTATCAAATTTGACCAACATAATCCCAAAGTGACTGGTATTTTCCTCCCTCTTCAGGCTCATTTCTTTCTAGATAAAAATGTTTGCAGCAAAAAAGCCCCGAAGATGAGTGGGTAAAAGAGGAGTTGAAGCCCTTAACCACGTAAGCAAACCAAAGGGTCAGGTACTCTAATTTCTACATATTAAAATATCACTGGCACCCCTACATTACCCACACGGCCCATGGTCCCACTCCCCATCCTCCCTCATCCTGGGACTCCTGCCCCATTATTCCGCACGTTGGGCCACCTTGGCTGCCCAGATAAAAAGATAAAGGATTCTAATTAAATACATCCTGAGGTCTGACAGCTCTTCCCTCTTTCGCGTCTGTTTCCTTACTTGCCCTCACCGCAGTCCTCCAGGAAAAAGCTATTTTCTCCCAGACAGACAAACAACTTCCTCCCGATGCCTGGGGAAGAAAGGCCACTGCACACCGCTCCCTCTCTTCCTTTTCTTTCTTTTTTCCTGACTACTTTCCCGGCACACTATTGCTCCATCGGGTGCGTCAACGCAGGAGCAGGAGTTCTGGCTTTCCTCGATTGCGGGCCTCGCACCTTCCTCCTCGGCTGTCCGCGCCCGCCTCGGTCCCCAGGAGCCCGCCCCGGCCGGGAAGGCGCCGTGCCCTCGGCCACCCGGGCGGCCCAGCCCGCAGGCGGGACTCGGCGAGGGCGCGGCCTTGCGCGCCCGCCCGTCCACGTGGCACCCACGCCGGCCCTCGCGCCCCGGGACCCCGCCCCCGCGGCACCCGGCCCGGCAGGCCCAGGCGCGCCCCACGGCGCGGGCGGCGTCCCTCTCTCGGGTGGGCTGCGCCGGGGAGGGGGCGCCACTCCTTCCCCGCCCGTCTCCTACCTGATTCAGGTAAGACTGCAGGAGCCCATGGTGGCGGGAGCGAGCGGTCAGCGCCCCCTGGGGCCTGCGGCTCCGGCCTTCACCGCCCTCCGGGACGGCCACTGAATCCGCGGTGGGCTAGAGCGTCGCCACCCCGCGCGCCAGCCCAAAGCCCCAGGCCCGGCATGTGCCGCCGCCCGCTCCCTGCCGGGCGCCAGCGCCGCCTATCGCAAAGGGTATGAAACAGCAGGCGCGCCTCGCACCCTGGTCCCCAGCGCGGGAGAACCGGCCCGCAGCTGGGGGAGGCCTGCCCGACCTGAGCACCTTTCACGCTGGATTATGAAAAGCGAAGGCTGCAGGAACAGAGGGATCTTGGTGAGCCTTCCATGTCGCAGCCAGTCCCCTAAGTTGACCGTCACCCTCCAACTCCCACACCCACGCCCCCGGCCCTACCCTCTTCCCCGCACCACTGATCTTTGGATTCCCCTGCTGCTGTCCCCACGCCACAGCGCTGCTTGGTCAGTGAGGGCGACACATCTTGAAAGTCTTTATACTTGCTTCATTTTCTCTGTCCTCACTCATGCTACCACCGTCCACGCCAGGCTCCCAGGGCCCCCAGTCCTGAGAGTGGTTCTGGAAGCCGCAGTTGGCTTCTCCTAGCTCTCTGGCCCTACCTTCCGCTTGATTTCCCTCTGTTCCTGTGACCACTGGCCCTCCTTCCCGCCAGCTTTTCTCCCACCTGGACTACTGCCTCCCGATCGCCCCTGGGTCTCCACCGAAGCCCTCTTCTCATCTACCATTCACACACCTGCCCAAGTGACTTTTCAAAAATCCATATCTGATCGCATCTCTTAAGACCTGTTACTGGCACTAAGTTCAACCTGTTTAACTTGTAAGCAAACACCTCAAATTCTGGCTTGTGCTTTCCCCGGAATCTTTTCTCTTAACTCTAACCCTTCTGCTCCCCCAATCTTGCCTGTCCCCTGCTTTCTTAATCTGACAAATGGAACTAATTGTAGTCCTTCACAAGACACCCGGGAGTTTCTCCATGCTTCCACACATTCTTTTCCTACACCAAATATGTCCTTCGCTTTGGTAGCCTCAAAAGTTCCTGTTTGTTCTTCAAAAAATAACGTTGCTTGTTGCATCCTTTCCCTGAAACCTTCCTACAGAAATAATCCCTCCTTTCCCGGTGCTCTGGCCTTGTCTCCACACTGCAGCAGCTGCACTTGACACACTTTTTTGTGGTGATGATCTGCCTTGTGCACACTCACACAGCAGAGCTCCACAAGGACTGGAACCGTGTCATTTGTCAGCCTAACATCCTAGTGAATGACGGCAAACATTGATTGAGCCCTTCATACCAGATACTGTGCCAAACTCCTTAAGTACATTATTTCTGATTATAACCCTATGAAAGAACTATCACTGTCCTAATTTTACTAATGAGAGAACCAAGGCTTTGAAAATTTAAGGAGCTTGGTCAAGGTTGTGGGCTGGTGAACCATGGAGTCAGGATTTGAATCCATATCTATCTGCTCATGTTTATCCATTCGTTGAAAAGTTAGGTAGAAGTTAAAATGATACGAGAATCATTGATTCTTTTCTTCTTTCCTTCCTTTTGATTCTGTGATAGGGTCTCACGAAGTTGCTAAATTTCCCCGGTTGGTCCAGAACTTGTGATCCTCCTGCCTCAGCTTCCCAGATATTACAGGTCCATACCACAAGGCCTGACTACTGATCATTTCTTAGAGTATTAATGTTCATAGAGTTTATGTATCTTTTAAGGAGGAAACACATAGCTATAAGTATTCTACTTTGGTGAACAAAAATAGTGTGCTTTAATTTAAGCTAATATTGTAGAAAGCCAAATAAATACTCTTTGTGTCCGGCTAAATAGGAAAAGATTCCTATTGTAATTCCTTATCATGTTTTTATTCTAAAAGTTTTATGAATATTTTTGTTGAGACTAATTTAAATAATAATTGTATGTTTCTTCCCTCAAAATTCCAGGATATGTGGGACAAGAGAGACCTAAATGGACAGTCACAGCCGAGTATGGTGGCATGCCCCTGTAATCCCAGCATTCTGGGAGACTGAGGCAGGAAGATAGCACGTTCATAACCAGCCTGACAATGTATTGACTTAGCAGGACCCTGTCTTGACATAAAAAATGGAAAGGGGCTGGGAACATAGCTCAATGCAAAGACCCTGAGTTCAAGCCCCAGGACCACAAAAAAATAATAGTAATGATGATGAAATAAATTTAAAATCACTATGGGATATTTAAGAAGTTTCCAGAGATGGAAATACCAAGAGTTTGTGAGATCTACCCAAGGTGCAACATACCAAGTGAGTGCCTCCTGCCCGGACACACTCTGCTATCACTATTACTAATGTCATTTTTAAGAACCTCAACTCACTCCCAATCCAGTGGTTCAGATAAACACATAAGCTGGTAATGAGCAATGTGATGATCAATGGTATAACAGAGCTGTGATCAAAATTCAGTAGGACTTTCAAGGGGCTGGGAATATCTGCAGTGGAAAGCACAAAATGGCAGAGGAACAAGATGGCACCCAAAGATCTCCTTAGTGAAGAACAGAAGCCGAAGCAGGAGGATGGCAAGTTTGAGCCCGACCTGGGAATCTTAGCATGACTCTGTTTCAAAATTTAAAAAGAAAAAAATTGTGAAGGACTGGGATGTAATTCAGTATGAAGGCCTGGAGTTCAGTTCTCAGAACTGTGAAACAAACAGAAAATGAACAAGCCAGAAAGCCAAGTTGCTAGAGCCACAGCAACATGACCTTTAACAGAAACATTTTATTTTTTGGCAAAATATGAAAATACTTCTCTCGGTTTCTTAGGACACATGATGTTTGAACTCTCCCAGGCCATTCCAAGGAAGAATGAGGCTCTCACCAATACGAAGTGAGAGCTGGGAATGGGGTAAAGAGGTCAGTGCCACTCAGGATGGTGTGCTCACTGCTTATGGGAAGATCCACCCATCCTGAAGTCCAGATGGAGTAATCAGACTCCAAGGGCGGAAAGCATGTGCCCCTCCTCCACGCCTGGCACTTCCCTAGCACAGGAGAAATGTTGACTACAAATGTGGTGATATATACATCAAGCAAGATAGGTGGGCAGGCTGTGGAGGTTGTGGTCGGCTTGGCCAGCATGTCCCAAGAAGGCCCACCTTTCCCCTCCAAAGCCATGCCAGGTGTCTACACACTAACTCAGTGTTTCCCCAGCCAGATGACAGGGAAGGCTGCTTAAAAGTCTGCATTCTTCACCACAGGCCATTAACTTTATATAGGCAAAATATATTTATGTTCCTCCAATTCTTCAATAAACAGAGTAAAAAAAAATTCTGTGGGTAGCTCCCTCTGACCCCCAGGGAAAAGAGGGCAACTATTCTGATGAGAATAATTCATGAGACATATATAGGAAAAAAAAAAGTCTAGCTAAATAGAAGGACGCTGTTAGTAGAATTAAATAAAACTCTTTGGGGAGGCTTTTTGGCAGTAGCCCTCAAAACTAACCTAGCATTTTACTTTGTCAAATTATCCTATGCATATATTCCCTGACATGTGTCCAAGGATGAATAATGCTACAGTATTTGGGAGGAGAAATTTTTTAAAAAGTCTTTCTAAACTGGAAACAAGCTAGGCCTGGTGGTACAGGCCTATAAACCCAGCACTCTGGGAAGCTGAGGCAGGAGGATCACAAATTCAAGACTACCTTGGACAACTTAGCAAGACCCTGTCTCAAATCAAAAATAAAAATGGGCTGGAAATGTAACTTTGTGTGAAGACCCAGTGCAACAAAACCAGTCCACCAACCAACAATCACCAAACTGGAAGCAACTGACATAGCCATCTCGAGGGTACCAATTATGAAGTCATCCAACAGGCCAAGCTTCTCAAGGTTATGTGAAAAACAAAGTTCCAAACAATATGCCTCTAGCAGTCCCACATGTGTAAAAATACATGTGCACCATGCATCTAGATGTCCGTATTTATTATATTGTTAACTTTGTGTACACCTTAGAAATGCCGGGAAAGACCCGACCCAAGGGTGGCCAATTGGCAGCTCAGGGACAAACACTGGTCAGCAGAAAATTTTCTTTGGTTGGTAGATTTTAGATTTAAATTTGTATGCTTTTAGGGTGGCCTGTAGTCTCAATTAATCCCTAGTATCTCATATCCTCTCCTTCCCCCAACATTCCTACAAGCCTGAAAGGAGAGGAATGAAGGTGGGGAGGGGGTGGAGAGCTGAGAGGACGCTCAGCTTTCCTTCACTTTCCATTTCTATACTGAAAGTTAACTTTTATAACTTAAAAGGAGGGAAATGAGGGATAGAGACTACTTTCTTTCAGGGTCAGGAGAATCCTACCCTGGTTTGGAAGCTATTGTGATAGTTCAGATAAGGAGCAAGGGGCACCTGAGCTAGCCAGGAAAACAAAAGTTAAATTGTGAAGCTCACATGTGAAACTTTTTTTGAAATCCCTTCATAACCACTGTAAGGAAAAGAATGTCCAAGCACTCCGTCCCTTCCTTCTCCATCATGTAGATCACAGCCGGTGGTTCATCACCACCTGGCCTGCTGGAGAGGGTTCATGGTGCACTATGGGAGGCCAACTCTGGTCCAAGAAATTGCAATCCCCAGGCAACCCACTTCCCAGCACCTCAGAGCTAATTCCTCCCTCTTCACCGCATTGGCACCAGCTGTATGGAAAGTGGCGGTGTCAGCACTAAAGGTACAGGGGAGATCAGACACAAACACTCCTGAGCCAAGGTCCGCCGTCCAAAGAAGACTGTCCTGGCCCATGTTCTCCACCACAGAGGGCCCGCGGTTTCCACAGTTAGCACAAGGAGCACTTCCAAAAGAAACATTTCCTTGTTTTTTGGCAGCAGCTTAAAGTTAGACTGGTGTGAGTCCTGGAGGTTGTACCGTGCTATTTTATCTGCTGGAAATTCATTATTTGAAGCTGTTTCACTGAGGGGAGGCTAGCACTTGAGAGACTTTCTCTTCTGTGGTCTGAAGAGTAGGGAATGCATCCTGGTATTAAATGGGGAGACTGGGTCATGAAGAAAGGCTGATCCGAAATTTACTCAGCTCTTTGGCTGTTTACTTCTCAAAAAAGCAAACAGAAAATCCAGAGTTTTTACGAGCATAGAAGTGAGGACTTTCTGCCTATCACCCAGTCCACCCCATTCCTACTACTGCTGGCCCACAGCATGGTGTTTGTCAGAGATGGCTACATCCTTCAAGGCAGAGCCAGAGTTGGCACAAACATCCGAATGTCCGCCAGTTAAAGAAGAATGGAGAATCCAGGCAGGGTGGCTCACTTGTGTAATCCCAGTGCACCACCACGCTCAGCTTTAACTGAGGATCTTCACACTCCTGTCTTGATAATTTGTAGAGGAAGTAGACAGAAAATCAGGATATAAAATTTTATATTTTTTCCAGTACTGGGGATTGATCCCAATGCATGTGAAGTGAGCTACTTTTCCATATATATACATATATATATATACATATATATATATGTGTGTATATATATGTATGTATGTATGTATGTATTTGAGACAGGGTCTTGCCCTGTAGCCCAGGCTGGCCTCAAACTCAGGTACTCCTCCCCCCTCAGCATCCTGAGTGCTGGGATTACAGGTGTGTACCACCACGCCTAGCATATGTTGTGTTGGGGAACCAAACTCGGGACCTTAAGGTCAGCAGGCAAGCACTTCAACTGCTAAGCTATTCCTCTAGCCACTTTTTTTTCCTTGATAAATTGCTAAATTGAACTTGCAATCTTCCTGCCTCAGCTTCCCAGAGTGCTAGGATTATAGGCATGAATCACATGAGCAACTAGGATATAGAACATGTGGATACATTGTCAACTTAAATTAATTGCCACTTCATACAACAGTAATATAGGATAAATCAATTTTTAGGAATGTTGAACTGAATGAAAATAAAAATTCAGTGTCAAAATCTGTGCCATATAGCTAAAACCTGTGCTCAGAAGAAATGTTTAGTAATGAATGGTGACATTCAAGGGGAAATGTTTCAAATCATAATTCTAATCTTCCACCTAGGAAAAACATAGGAAGAAGAGCAAGTTAAGTTCAAAGTAAACAAGAGAGAAAATAATAAAAAGCAGAATTGATGAAATAGAAAAAAGAAAAGCCACAGAAAAAAATCCAACAAAATAAAAGCTAATCTCTGAAAAGATTGATAGACTCTTTGAAACTCTAATCAGAGAAAAGAAAATGGAACAAAAAATACCAATATCAAGAATATAGAACAAAATACATCACCTCTTCAGACATTCAAATGATGAAAAGAAAATACAGACCATTTTATGCCAATAAGCTAATCATTTCAATGAAATAAACAAATTCCTTGAAAAATACAAGCTACAATTCAAAGAGAAAGCAACTGCATATCACTGTATCTGCCCAAATTAGATACAAGAGCTGATGGCGGGTCCCAGGAGGCAGTGCACCATATCAAGTTGTCATCTATGCCGAGCTTCTCAGTAATGTGACTACCTTCGAGGCACTCTGCTCTTATAGGTGGCCCCTCACCCATGCTCCTATAAGGGACCCCAATAAACTGACTGCTCACCAAACTGGACTTTTGTTTAATCTTTACTTTCACCTATCAGCTATGCATAAACTTGTTGTAAACAAATTAGTTACAAATCTTCCCAAGAAGAAAATCCAAAACCTAGATTACTTCATTTGTAGGTCTTATCAGACATTTCAGGAAGTGATGAAACCAGTTTTACACAGTCTTCTACAAACAGGAGGGGTACTTCCCAATTCGTTTTATGAGACCTGCAATATTTTATTGCCAAAACCACATAAAAGCATTACAAGAAGAGAAAATTATAAACCAATGCCCTCTTGACCACAGATGCAGAAATCCTTAATAATTTTTTGGCAAAATTGAATCTTGCTATATATAAAGTAGATGACACATCATGACTAAATGGTATTTATCTGAGAAATGTCAAAACCATTTTAATATTTAGAAGCCAATTAATAGAGTTCATCACATCAACAGACTAAAATAGGAAAATCATCTCAATAGATTCAAGAAAGCTTGTGATGAAATTCAAACTCTATTTTTGATTTTTAAAAAGACCTCAATCAAGAATAAAAGGATTCTTTTCAATCCAATAAAGGGCATTTATGAAAAAGCTGCCAGTAATATCTGTGGGTGAGTGCGTGGGTGTGGGTGTTACTTAGGATCCAAACTATTTTAACTTGATTTTGAGGCAGGGACTTGCTAAGTCACTAAGTTGCCCAGGTTGGGCTCAAAATTGCAATCTTCCTGCCTCAGCTTTCCAGAGTGCCAGGATTATAGGCCTGTACCACCTGCCCAGCATTGCACATTGTTCTGTTGTGGTTTGGATCTGGAATGTCCCCCAAAAGCCTCATGTATTTGGATATTATGGATTATCTGTGGAACTATGTATTGCTAAGAGATGGGGGCCTGGTCTGGAGGGGTGGATTACAGGTGGTAGATTATAGATAGGTGTGTGATGGAAGGCTACAGGTGTGTGCTGGATTATAGGTCGCAGGAGTGTAGCGGATTAGGAGCTTAAACCTGGAAGGGGCAGAAGCCTAAGGCTGGAATCAGAAGGAGTGGATCATGGGACAGGACCTAGAAGGGTATATACTACTTTCTCCCTCCTCCAGGACTTGGCTTCCTGTTGGCAAGGCCATGAGGAGATGCCTCACCTCTGCCCTGTGCTTCCACTGGCTGCCCATGAGTGGACTGTAGCCTTCCGAAGCTGTGAGCTGAAATAAACTTTCCCATACCTAACTTGAATATATCAGGTATTCTGTCACAGCAATGAGAAAGTAACTAAGACATTTTCTTAATGCCTTTTCCCTGAATTCAGTGAACAAGGCAAGGATTGTAGCCAGTGGTATAAGAAAAGGAAATAAAAATCTACATACTGAAAAGGAAAACATAAAATATGTCTTTATGTACAATAGGTTTATGTATGTTGAAAATCCTAAAGAACCTACCAAAAAGCTACCAGAAATAATGAGTTTGGTAAGATTAGAGAACACAAGGTTAATAGAATCAATTGTATATCTGCATCCTAAAAATGAACAATTGAAAATTGAATTTAAAATAATATTTATAGGGCTGAAGGAATGGCTCAGTAGTTAAAGCACTTGGCTAGCAAGTGCTAAGTCAAGTGTTAAGTACCTAAGTTCAATTCCTAAGCAACACATAAGTACTAAGTCAAGCACTAAGTACCCAAGTTCAATTCCTTAACACTGGGAGCCTGAGACAGGAGGATTGCCTTGAGTCCAAGCCCAGCCTGGGCTCCATAGTGAGTTCAGGACCAGCCTGGGCTGCAGAGTGAGACCCTGTCTCAAAAATAATATTTATAGTAACACCCAAAAATATGAAATACTTCTGGATAAATTACATAAAATAAGATCTGTACACTGAGGATATTACTAAAGGAAATCAAGACAAATCTAAGTAATTTAAGAGCTATGCCATGTTTATGTATTGGAATACTCAATATTGTTAAAATATCACTTCTCTCCAAATTTATCAATATAAATGTAACAATCACAATAAAAATCTGAGGAATTTTTTGTAGAAAATAAGCTAGTTCTAAAGTTTGTGCAAAGTGC